>JADRCH010000027.1:21461596-21492673 GCA_019843965.1 Rhynchomys soricoides
AGAAGAAGAAGAAGAAGAAGAAGAAGAAGAAGAAGAAGAAGAAGAAGCTTCTCTGACCAGTGCAGAAAGCATCCCTGATCTATGGGAATAACAAAAACCATAAATATTTAGAAGTTATTTTGACAGTATGTTCATTTAGAACACAGCTATAGTAAAGTCCTCCTTCCCACAGCTGTGATTTTCCCAGCCACTGGCTTCTGGGCTACATTTACAGGATAAGGAGTGATTTTCCTCCTGTGAAGTAGTCACCCTCCTAACAACCATGCCATTATTGCATCTGTGGGAGTACCTTGCCTAGCAGGTTGGTATTGTAGCATGCAAGGTCCAAGCTCATTCCACAGGTAAGATTATTGATTACCTTTCTTGACCAACAGCTTGCATAGCAGCCTGTAATACTATGAATACTAGGCAACATGGAGGAAGCACCCACTTCTGTTACAGCTTGATTTCTCTTTGCCCTGCAACCAAAGTATGTGTTGTTTTAAGTTTCAGGATCTTAACACTTAGTTTTGATGGGTAATCAGAAACAATGGCAACAGCTTCTGTTACTTGGCAGGGAAGTGTGCCTGGGTCCTCCCTGGCCAACAATAACACATGAAAGCGGGATTTTCAATTAATAACCGTTGGCTTCTGGAAACAGCATTGTCTACTTATGCAGAGATCTCCCATTCATTTCCTGAAACATAGTTCCAGTTATGGATTAGAGACTGCTATGAATGTGACATTCTCTATTCTTTACCATATATGGTTGTCAAATCCTTTCCAAAAATTCTACCAAAAATAAACCCTATCCGCATAAACCATGTGCATATGAAAGGGAGTTGGGAGTTTTCATTAAAACCCTGTAAACCACTTCAAACTGGCCGGAAGTTATTCTGGTTTTTAAAGTGGCCTCTTCTGAGTAAAATTTATTCGCAAATTAGCCTCTCTTGATTACTCAACTTTCCTACCAGCCCCCTAATTTCTTTCTATTCTTCCTCCCCATGTTCTTGCTCCATTTACCTCTCTTTTCAGGATAGTTGGCAAATCTGTGTTTGTATCATACTACTTAAGATTTACTCTCAATTGCAAATAGCTTTGCCTACCTAGAGGACATTCCACAATTGTAGTAAGATATTCATGGTTGGCACAACTAAGGAGGTGCTTGCTACTAGCATCTAGTAAGTAGAGATTAGTACAAGTATGAGATCAGGGAAAGAGCTACCCTCCCAGGAGTGTGGATGAGCCTGTGATCAGGGGATAAGGCCAGTACCTCTGTTTAGAGGGACCTGCCCCAAACCTCCAGGACACAGGGACCTACAAGCAGCCTGAGACAGCAGCCTTCCAGTCTCCTTTTGCAGCAGGGGACTCCAGTCTGTGCCACAGAGCTCCATAGCCAAATAGTGCAGGGAGAAGGCTAGCATCCAGGGAGTGTGGACAAGACTATGAATGGAGGTAAGATAGGCGCCACTGCTCAGCAGGACCCGCCCTGAATCTGCAGAACACTGGAACAGAGGAACAGCCTGGGACAGGAGACTTCTGGTTTATGCCTATGGTCTGTGCCACTGGGCTCCATACCCAAATAGCGCAGGATAAGAGCTACCCTCCCAGGAGTGTGGACAAGCCTATGATCAGGGGTAAGGTCAGCACCTCTGCTCAGAGAGAGCTGACCAGAACCCTCAGGACACAGGGACTGAGGAGTGACCTTCTGGTTTCCTTCTAAAGCCAGGGAGCTGATCCCGTGACACAGGGCTCCATACTCAGTGCCAGTAGACAGCTGGTTTCCCAGGAGTGTCGACGCACCTTTGAGCACAAGAAGACCACCATTTCTGTTCAAATTCCTCAATCAACAGGGACCCTCACATAGCCATTAGGACACAGGAACCAAGGAACAGCTTCGGACATGATCTTTCTGGTTTCTATCTGCACCCCAAAGCTGACCCTTTATCACAGCTCTCCAAACCCAAATTCCTCTCAGAGATAGCTGGTCTCCAAAGAGTACTGACAAAAACGCTTGCAGGAGGGACAAGCCACAGTCAGAGAGAACAAGTCCAGCTAACACCAGAGAAAACCAGAAGGCGAAAGGCAAGGGCAAGAATATAAGGAACAGACCAAGACAACTTAACACCATCAGAACCAAGTTCTCCCACCACAGTGAGCCCTGGATACCCCAACACACCAGAAAAGTTAGAGTCAGATTTAAAATCACTTCTCATGATGATGATAGAAGATTTAAAGAAGAATAAATAACTCCCTTAAAGAAATACGAGAGAACACAGGTAAACAGATAGAAGCCCTTAAAGAGGAAATACAGGAAAACACAATCAAACAGACAAAGGAAATGAACAAAACCATCCAATCTAAAAATGGAAAGAAAAACAATAAGGAAATCATAAAGGGAGACAACCCTGGAGATAGAAACCCTAAGAAAGAAATTAGGAGTCATAGATACAAGCATCACCAACAGAATACAAGAGATAGAAGCAAGAATCTCAGGTGCAGAAGATACCATAAAAAACATTGAAACAACAGTCAAAGAAAATGCAAAATGCAAAAAGCTCCTAACCCAAAACATCCAGGAAATCCAGGACACAATGAGAAGACCAGCCCTAAGGATAATAGATATAGAAGAGAGTGAAGATTCCCAACTTAAAGGGCCAGTAAATGTCTTCAACAAAATCATAAAAGAAAACTCCCCTAACCTAAAGAAAGAGATGAACATAAACATGCAAGAAGCCTACAGAACTCCAAATAGATTGGACCAGAAAAGAAATTCCTCTCATCACACAATAGTCTAAAGATGAAATGCACAAAACAAGGAATGAATATTAAAAGTAGTAGGGAAAAAAGGTCAAATAACATACAAAGGCAGACCTATCAGAATTACACCAGGCTTCTCACCAGAGACTATGAAAGCTAGAAGATCCTGGACAGATATCATACAAACCCTAAGAGAATACAAGTACCAGCCCAGGCTGCTATACCCAGCAAAACTCTCAATTACCATAGATGGTGAAACCAAGATATTGCATGAAAAAAAAAATTTACAAAATATCTTTCCACAAACCCAGCCTTACAAAGGATAATAGATTTAAAACACCAACAGAAGGAGGGAAACGACACCCTAGAAAAAGCAAGAAAGTAATCTTTCAACAAACCCAAAAGAAGCCAGACAAGCATAAAAATAACATCAAAAATAACAGGAAGCAACAATCACTATTCCTTAATGTCTCTTAACATCAATGCACTCAATTCCCCAATAAAAAGACTTAGACTAACAGACTGGATGCATAAACAGGACTCAGCATTTAGCTGTATACAAGAAACTCACCTTTTGTTTGCACATTTTGTCTTTAACCTCAGGGTTAAGGACAAATACTACAACAGAGAAAAGGGCTGGAAAACAATTTCCCAGGCAAATGGTCCCAAGAAACAGGCAGGAATAGCCATTCTAATATCGGATAAAATTAACTTTCAATCAGAAGTCATCAAAAAAGATAAGGAAGGACACTTCATCCTCATCAAAGGAAAAATCTACCAAAAAGAACTCTCAATTCTGAACATCTATGCTCCAAATGCAAGGGCACCCACATTCATAAAAGAAGCTTTCTAAATCTCAGAGCACACATTGCACCTCACACAATAATAGTGAGAAACTTCAACACCCCACTCTCATCAATGGGTAGATCTTGGAAACACAAAAATAACAGAGACACAGTGAAACTAACAGATGTTATGGACCAAATGGATTTAACAGATAGCTATAGAACATTTCATCCTAAATCAAAAGAATAAACCTTCTTCTCAGCACCTCATGGTACCATCTTCAAAATTGACCATGTAATTGATCACAAAATAAACCTCAACAGATATAAGAAGATTGAAATAATCCCATGCCTACGGATTAAGGCTGGTCTTCAATGACAACAAAAACAAAAGAAAGTCCACATACACATGGAAGCTGAACAATGCTCTACTCAATAATAACTTGATCAAGAAAGAAATAAAGAAATCAAACATTTCCTAGAATTTAATGAAAATGAAAGTACAATATACCCAAACTTATGGAACACAATGAAAGCAGTGTTTAGAGGAAAACTCATAGCTCTGAGTGCCTCTGAAAAGAAACTGGAGAGAGCATATACTAGCATCTTAACAGCGCACCTGAAAGCTCTAGAACAAAAAGAAGCTAATACACCAAAGAGGAGTAGAAGGCAAGAAATAATCAAATGAAGGGCTGAAATCAACCAAGTAGAAACAAAAAGAACTATACAAAGAATCAACAAAACCAGGAGCTGGTTCTTTGAGAAAATCAACAAGATAGATAAACCCTTAGCCAGACTAACCAGAGGGCACAGAGACAGTATCCAAATTAACAAAATCAGAAATGAAAAGGGAGATATAACAACAAAATCTGAGGAAATAAAAAAAAAATCATCAGATCCTACTACAAAAGCCTATACTCAAGAAAATAGGAAAATCTGGATGAAGTGGACAAGTTTCTAGACAGATACCAAATACCAAAGTTAAGTCAGGATCAGATAAACCATCTAAACAGTCCCATAACCCCAAAGAAATAGAAGCAGTCATTAAAAGTCTTCCAACCAAAGAAAGCCCAGGACCAGATGGGTTCAGTGAAGAATTCTATCAGACCTTCAAAGAAAACCTAATTCTAATACTCCTCAATCTATTCCACAAAATAGAAACAGAAGAAACACTACCCAATTCACTCTATGAGGCCACAGTTACACTGATACCAAAACCTCACAAAGACCCAACAATAAAAGAAAACTTCAGACCACTTTCCCTCATGAATATCGATGCAAAAATGCTCAATAAAATTCTCCCAAACCGAATCCAAAAACACATCAAAATTATCATTCACCATGATCAAGTAGGCTTCATCCCAGGGATGCAGGGATGGTTCAATATATGGAAACACATCAATGTAATCCACTACATAAACAAACTCAAAGAAAAAAAAACCCACATGGTCATTTCATTAGATGCTGATAAAGCATTTGACAATCAACATCCCTTCATGATAAAAGTCTTGGAAAGATCAGGAATTCAAGGAACATACCTAAACAGAGTAAAAGCAATATACAGCAAACGAGTAGCCAACATCAAACTAAATGGGGAGAAATTTGAATCATTCCCACTAAAATCAGGGACGAGACAAGGCTATCCACTCTCTCCTTTCTATTCAATATAGTACTTGAAGTTCTAGCTAGAGCAATTAGACAACAAAAGGAGGTCAAAGGGATACAAATTGGAAAAGAAGAAATCAAAATATCACTATTTACAGACAATATGATCATATACTTGTGACCCCAAAAACTCCACCAGAGATCTGCTACAACTGATTAAACAACTTCAGCAAAGTGGCCAGATACAAACTTAACTCATGCATATGAGTAGCCTTCCTATACTCGAAGGATAAACAGGCTGAATAAGAAATTAGAGTAATGACACTCTTCACAATTGTCACAAACAATATGAAGTATCTTGCTGTGACTCTAACCAAACAAATGGAAGATCTGTATGTCAAGAACTTCAAGTCTCTAAAGAAAGAAATCGAAGAAGACCTCAGAAGATGGAATGAGCTCCCATGCACATGGATTGGCAGGATTAATATAGTTAAAATGGCCATCTTGCCAAAAGCAGTCTACAGATTCAATGCAATCCCCATCAAAATTCCAACTCAATTCTTCATAGACTTAGAAAGAACAATCCTCAAATTCATTTGGAATAACAAAAACCCAGGATAGCAAAAACTATTCTCAACAATAAAATAACTTCTGGGGGAATCAGCATCCCTGACCTCAAGCTGTACTACAGAACAGTACTGATAAAAACTGCATGGTATTGGTACAGAGACAGGCAGATAGATCGATGGAATAGAATTAATGACCCAGAAATGAACCCACATATCTATGGTTACTTGATCTTTGACAAAGGAGCTAAAACCATCCAGTGGAAAAAAAGACAGCATTTTCAAAAAATGGTGCTGGCTCAACATGTAGAAGAATGCAAATTGATCCATTCCTAACTCCCTGTACAAAGCTCAAGTCCAAGTGGATCAAGGACCTCCACATAAAACCAGATACACTGAATCTCATAGAAGAGAAAGTGGGGAAAACTCCCAAACACATGGGCACAGCGGTAAAGTTCCTGAACAGAATACCAATGGCTTATGCTCTAAGATCAAGAATCAACAAATGGACCTCATAAAATGCAAAGCTTCTGTAAGGCAAAGGACACTGTCAATAGGACAAAATGGCAACCAACAGATTGGGAAAAGATCTTTACCAATCCTAGGTCTGATAGAGGGCTAATATCCCATATACATAAAGAACTAAAGAAGTTAGACTCCAGAGAATCAAATAACCCTTTCAAAAAATGAGGAACAGAGCTAAACAGAGAATTCTCAACTGAGGAAATTCGAATGGCTGAGAAGCACCTAAAGAAATGTTCAACATCCTTAGTCATCAAGGAAATGCAAATCAAAACAACCCCGAGATTCCACCTCATACCAGTCAGAATGTCTAAGATCAAAAACTCAGGTGACAGCAGATGCTGGTGAGGATGTGAAGAAAGAGGAACATTCCTCCATTGCTGGTGGGATTGCAAGCTGGTACAACCACTCTGGAAATCACTTTGGCAGACCCTCAGAAAATTGGACATAATACTACCTGAGTACCCAGCTATACCACTCCTGGGCATATACCCAGAAGATGCTCCAACATCTAATAAGAACACATGATCCACTATGCTCATAGCAGCCATATTTATAATAGCCAGAAGCTGGAAACAACCCAGATGTCCCTCAACAGAGGAATGGGTACAGAAAATGTGGTACACATTGGAATACTACTCAGCTATTAAAAACAATGACTTCATGAAATTCGCAGGCAAATGGATGGAACTTGAAAATATCATCCTGAGTGAGGTAAGTCAGTCACAAAAGAACGAACACGGTATGTACTCACTGATAAGCAGATATTAGCCCAAAAGTTCGGTACACACATGATTCAATTCACAGCAGCTGTTGGGCTGAGAGAGGGGTCCCAGATGGAGAAGTTGAAGAAGAGACTGAAGGAACTGAGGGCGTTTGCAGCCCCATGTGGAGTGAGCAACAGTGTCAACTGGTAAGGGCACCCAGTGCTCCCAGAGACTGAATTACCCATCAAAGAATGCATATGGAGGGGCCCATGGTGCTGGCCACATATGTGGCAGAGGAGGGCCTTCTTGGACTTCAGTGGGAGGAGAGGCCCTTGGGTCTGACAGCGTTAGATGCCCCAGTATAGGGGAATGGGGAATGCCAGGGTGGGAAGACTGGAGTGGGTGGGTGGGTGGGGGATACCCTCATAGAGACAAGGGGAGCGAGGATAATATAGGGGGTTTCCAAAGGGAAGACCTGGAAAGGGGAAAATATTTGAAATGTAAATAAAGTATTAAATTTATAAGAAAAAAAAAAGTACAAGTATGCCAAACATCTCATCCCAAATGCACTGAACAGATTCCATAACAGATTACCTGACCCAAAATTCCATGGTGGTGAGAAGGCTGGAGTTTGGGGAATTAATGCAGAGTAATTTAACTGTTGCAAGCCACCCCTAGTGTCCTGGTACTTAATACACACCACAATTCTTTCATTCTCGCACCTGGTAGACAGCCTAGTTGCTTAGCAGCATAGACCATTCTCTTTCAGCTCCTTGGCACAGACACAGTATTTAATAGTGCTTCTGTAATTGAATAGAATGCTCATACAGTGGATCCTCTGGTCTTAGTATGAAGCCTGGAATAATAGAAAGGAGGTTGTAATGGCAGCTGTGGGTAATCAGAATTCCTGTTAGACAGGAAGCCATGCATTGCCATGGGGGTGACTGTATAATGATGGGAGGTACGGCCTCCGTTGAAAGACCACACACTAGACCTCTTAGTGAAGAGATCTAAAGAAGACTGAGCACAGCTCTCAGAGGTTCCCTTTGTCAAGAGAGGATATCAACCAGCTGAGATTGTTACGATTCCAATTTTCAGCAATGCCATCACAGCTTGTAATTTGCATTGCAATCAGGACTATTTTAAAAGAAGAGGTGTAACAGCCTATCTAAATATTGCTAAAGCATACATAAATGCCCATTTTTCTTGACTGAGTAATGATAAGTGGTACAATTATTTTAGAATTAGCAGTAATTTCCTAAAGCTTTTTGAGCAGCAGTTCATGAAGTAATGGAATTTCAAATGGTAACTTCTGGATAAACAATCAGTTGATGGAAAAGAAAAAAATGCCCACATATAAGGAAATGAAATTTTATTATGACGTTTCTAATCAACCATTGTAATCTCATTTTCAAGATACTGTTCCATCAAATCACCCAACCATGGCATCTATGACCACAATCAAGGAATTAGATATTTTTTAAACTAATGGTAATCAGACATTGACTTTTTAAAAATAGGTATTTCATTATTTTATTTAACCGTAAAATGAAAGCAAATCAAAAATAGTAAAAGAGAAAAGAAAATGGAGACAAAAACTTTATAGGTTTTGTATAACTTGGTCCTTAACAAACTTGACCTAAACTGATCATAATTTCTTCTGCCTTGGCTTCAAATAACTCCGCTGAAGCGGATTCCACTGACTAGTTACTTAAAAGTCTCTGTTCTTGCTTCTTTGTTAATAGTTTGTTCAGGACACAGCCTTCATTTGCTTCCAAGTACATTGGTTAAACTCAGGAGTTTCAAGTGAATAGTGGTCTAGCCTAATGCAATATTATAATCCCTCAGTATCCTGAATTGGCTTCATATACTAACAATCATATAAACTCAAGACTCTTTTCTGAAGTGGTAATATTTGCATAAAGCTTAAGTGGATCCTCTCTGTACATTCAACGACCACTAGGTCACCAAAATAACTAAAACAATATAGATTGTATGTAAACAGATATAATATTACGCTGCATAGAGGAATAACAAAAAAAATCTGTATATATTAAGATGCAATATTTTAAAAATATTTCAAACCCACAGTTGATTGAATGCATTGATATGGAACTCAGACACATGAAGCATCATCTATATTTCTAAATCATAAGTGGTCCTCTTATATAGAGCCTTCGTAGTTAATTTGCTACAGATTTCATCCTCATCCTGAAAAATCTGAACTCACAGATGCACTGCACTTTGAAAAGTCGCAGATCATTGCAACATCTACGATCATGTCCTTCTGCCATGGAGAATAATGGCCTCTAAAGATGTCCACATTCAAGTCTCTAGAACCTGTGTATGTAGTGGGCTTGAAAAGCATAAATATAAATAAATAAATAAATAAATAAATAAATAATAAGGGTCACAGGTAAAATTAAACTTGTTATTACGTTAAATTAGGGAAGAAGAAAACTTGTCTTAGATGTAACCAAGTGCTTATTTATATGGGACAGATGGAGGCAGGAGAGTCAGAAATACAGAAAGCCAGGATGAAAAAGACAAAATTGACCATTGCTGTCATTGACAATTGAAAAGGGTCTTGAGGTAGGCAGAGAAATGGATTCAGACAGAGATTGAGTTCCTCTAGGAATACTTCTGAATTAGAGGCCAGTGAGACCCATTTTTGAACTTCCGACATTCAGAATTTTAAGGTAATAAGTTTGAGTTGTTCAAACCCCCTCAATCTTTGGTACCCAATAGTTGCAGCATACAACATAGATATACCCATACCCCAGGAGTTGTTTCCATCACTGTAAGGATGACTTTTGTCACTGTGCAGAATATGGTCTAACCTAGTAATTGTAAGTCCATTCTCCCTCCCAAGTAGATAGTGATTAAAAGTAGTCATGTGATTGAATTCTGGCTAGGGAGACATAGTGATGTCTTCTGGACGCTTCTGAGAGCAGATCTTTTTCATATATATATGAAGTTTCTATTTATGGATCATATACATATATACATACATGTGTATGATTCCTAAACATGCTTCAAAAAGATCATGATGGTAGATAAATACATTAATAGAAATCCAATACAGTAATAACAACAGAAAAATTAGAGAAGCTGAAGTCATGCTGTCCTTACTGGGCACTGACAGATGCATAGGTACCCCTGGAATGGCCACACCTCCAGACTTCTGAGAATACAGGGAAAGAATGTAACCATGTCTCCAAAGTATGAATAGACACTCTGTGGCCATCAGAGGTAACCTCTCTTCTGCCAGACATTAATTCATTTCATAAGAAAAACACTAAGCATTTCTTCACTAGCTAGACTATAGTAACATGAACAGAGGTTTTTGAAGTAAAAGACAGTCTCACTCCAAAAGATTTTAAGAATCAGATTCTAATTAAAGATAGTTGGCTGACAATTTAAAATCCCAGAATAACACTAGTAATATTTTTTACCTTGCCTTTGCCAACTGATCCCAAGCACTCAGCTTGTCACTGTGAACACATCTCACTTCCCGCACCCCTGATGCTATTGAGCGGGAAGGTCCCCAAAGGCTTCCCCACCCCCTCCCCCAATATTATATTCTCATTCCCCACAACTCAGATACTGTCTTCAAGGAACCAATCCTGGCATTCTCCCTAGCCAGTGGGCATTAAACATTAATAATTTTATTTTTCTTGTATTCCCCACAGGAACTTAGATTCATTTTCATCATGACACATGAATATGTTTGAAGTGTCAGAATTTCTATGACAATGTGAGCCAATGTATTTCTCTCTCCCTAAAACCTGACCTTCAAGGTTAAAACTTCATGGATTATACCCTGTGCCAGGACTGTGCCTGGTCCAGGAGAGAGAGGAGGAAGTAGAACAAAGGGAGGAAGGATGAATATGAACGAGAGTTTCTATCTGGAGCTCAGATGAGACATCAGGGTAAAGACTCAGTGTGGCTCACCCGTCGGCATATGGAGGGCAGCAGAAGATGAAAACCTGGAAGAGACTACCAAGGATATTTCCTCAATACAATTCACCATCACAGATCAGAGGACAGAAAGGTGCTGAGAAGGAGCTAGGGGAAGGAATGTGGTCTGCTGTTTAAAGAGACAGTTTCTAGAAGAAACGGGTATCAACAGTCTGCAGAAACTGGAGAGGCCAAGAAGGAAGCAGTCTGGGAAAGAAACTTAGATTGGCCTCAGAGAAAAACCTCCAAGTAAGGAACTTCAGGAGAAGGAACAGAGAAGATGGGAAATGCCGGTGGCTTAGTGAGACTGTGAACAGAGCCCATAGGTTCACAGTGAGCACATGTCCCTTCTCAGGTATCTTCCCCGAAGCAAGCAAGCAGAGCACATTGTTCTTTGCCTTCTATTGTTACGTATCATATGGACTGAGAGTCCTGAAAGCAGTTGCACTTTGAAACCAGATCTTCAAGTATTTTATCTAGTAGGACAGCCACACTGCCAGGTCTGGCTTGGAAGCTGGGAGGCCAACTGTGGGGTGGTTTGATTTCTTAGTGTGTTTAATTATTTTATTTGTGGAGTACAGATGCCACAGCAGGTATGTGGAGGTCAGAGAACAGCTTGTGAAGAAAAAGTCTTCTCTTTCCACCTGGGAAGGTCACACTACTGAATACAGATCATCAGTCTTGACAGCAAGTACTTTCACCCACTGAGCCACCTTGACGGCCCTAGTTTTCTCTTTGAACTGCCACAGAAAACAGTGTGAACTGGCTATATTGTTATGCTCAGCTGAAGCAGGTGGGCTTAGAGAAGTCATCTACCTAGTGTTATCACTGGGACCTAGTAGTCAAGTGTCAAGGGCAGGGTCCAGATCAGGCAGAGGATCCCACAGCCTACCACACCAGAGAGAATTAAGCTTGAATTCTTTCTCAAAGGTAGTTAATTAGTTTTGTTTTATTCAGATCATCCACTAACTGGATGGAGCTGACACGCAATAGAGGACACTGTGCCGTACTCGAGGTCCAACTATCTAAGTACCAGTCCATCTAAAACAATCTTACAAAACATTCGGAACAATGATTGGACTCATTTCGGCAACATATGTCATGTTTACATATAAAATTTAACCATCTACTTGTACTTAAAAGGTTCTCAAGAATAACTTTTAAAATATTAGCTCATCTCAAAACACATCCTTTTAGGCTCCTCTGTTTTTGTTAATAGCAGGCCCATTCCCATAGATACACAACTCAAACATTTGAGGCTTGCCCTGACTTTCCATCCTCCCCTCCGCTGTACACCTGAGTGCTCGAAATGACCTATGGATTCTATTCCCTATTTGTCACTTCCCCTCCAGCCTCACTACCACAGCTTTATTTAAAACCCTGTCACTTGTTGCCTGGACTATTTCAATAACCTTCTAACTCATCCTCCTACCTACAGATGGATGGAGTTTCTCCATCCATCTTTCAACCTATTGTCAGAAGGACCTCCCTAACACACAAATCTGGCCATGCTGCAACCCTATTTTAAATCCTGTGATGGCCCTATCTCTTTAGTCTTGTGAGAAGTTCCTACACGGCCCTGTCCCCATTTATTTTACAGGGTCATCTTATGTCATTGGTCCATAAATCCTATCTACCATGCATCCTGCCTTATTAAAAAAAAAAAAAAAAATACAGTGCTACCTCGAAATTGCTGTATTCTTTTTTTGGTTCTAAAGTTTTTCAGATGACCTTTTCCTCTGCCTCAAATGTAAGCTTCATTCTTCCTAAATCAGCTCAAACAATTATTTTGTGTTAACTGATATCTCTGGGAAAATAAAATACGCACATGCTGTGCTCCTGAGGCCTCAATATAGAATTTACCAACTGCTGAAAATCATTCTCCTCTACACTATGAACCTTCAGAAGTCCGTGCTATGTTCTGTTTCTTTTGGCAATTTAAACCCCTACCAACACAGAACCTGGACATCTAAGACCAAGCAAATACTTTGTATACATACCAGAGACCTTGGCAGAGATTCAGCCTTTGCACCCTGTGGTTGTTGTCTCTCTTGCTCCCTTAGTGAAACAATGTACACAGTATCTCAGAATATAAAACATGTCTTTAAAAAAAACACTAGAATTACCTAGAAATAACAAATAATTCTATATGGTAACATATTTTTGTTTGAGGTTGGTTTAAAAAGATCAGTTTTCCAACCTCCATAGAAAGGCAGTAGCCAAGGAAGCATTGGTGCAGCACTGAGAAAGGACTGACCAGAGTGGCTGCCCTTTCATGATGGCTGCAAACACTATGCTTTTGAGACACAAAACAAGGTAGGTATTGAATTCCTTTAAGGAAATGATGCTAAAATGAAGTCATGCTGTCTCCATCAGTTGGGCATTTGAGCTCTTGAACTACAACAGGGGACAAGAAATCTCCAGTATCCCACGGGCCATATTTGTTATATGAAGTCCATGTCACCTTTATCATAGAGATAAGCCTTACCATTCTTTGAAAACATAAGACCATTGCTTAATCTTGGGACACAAGTTGCAGTAACCCTCAATCCTCAAACCCAATAAAATTAATTTATGGCATAATTTTGTCACCACAGTAAGGAAGAGAAAGTCCTTGTTTGGGAAACTAGGAGGGTTTATGCCTCACTCACCTAAACACAGGTGAATACTACTCTAAGGACACAGGGAGATATTTCTGTTCCATCACTTACCACCAACCACCACCACCCCTTTAAGAAGTCATTGCTATACAAGGCTACCAAAAGAAGATCATAGCTCCCAAGACACTGTCCTTCAGACTACTGAAAATTTCAGGGTAAAAACAGAGAAGCAAATTTTCACTACCATGAACAGGAAAGGGGTGTGAGATGTCATAGGGCATCCTATGGAACGCTGGAGATCAACAAATACAAATTCTCTTGCTGGACCGGATCCCTCTGTGATCACAATATAGAAAGAAGGAAAAATAAAACACAGAGGTGTCCATGTGGTAAGAAGCACACTAACTTTTACTTTTATAATTGAGAAAGCTAAGTCGCCAAATTCCAAAGCAGTCTGCACTGTTCATCAATGAATGCCTTTAGCTTTTATGAAGCACGCATTGTTTAAAGGTCTTTATGGTCTACCCCACCCATCTTGACCTGCATGCATTCTCTCATAAAAGCTCTCCCAAAACATCTCTTGAAGCTAACAGCCTTATTGCCTGTACTTACACAGCCCACAGCCTGCACCTCTATTCAGTAAATAATTTCTTATCTTGGTTTTCAGTGTTTTAAGGGTAACAGTCATATCACATCCATCTCCGTGTCCCTCTCCAGGACCTATCACAGTGTCTTGCCTGCAGCTGGTGTTCAATACATCTTATTGAGTATGATCAAGGGACTGGTGTGCTGTAACATAAATAAAAGAAATCAGGTTCTGCTCTCGCTTTGCATTCATTCATTAATCAAGTCTTACCCTCTAGCTCGTTATTTACAGGCAAGGAAGAGAAAAGCTGAACCCACAAGTTCATGCTGCTGAGATCAAGACCCAAAGCATATGTTGCACCCCATGGAGGGAGCATTGCCAAAATCCAAGTAGAAGCCAAAGTTTCTGCAAGAAAGACTAGCCCTGGATGACGAGGGTAAAACGCCTCCTGTGAAGGACAGGTCCTGGAGCCACCTTTTTCTAGAAATACTTCTACCGTTGGGTGCCTACAACAAAATACTTACATGAGGCAGGCAACTTGGCTGGATACTTAACATAAATTTGGCAGCATATACGTGGTTTTCCTACATACAGTTATAGCCCCAACTGTAGGAGAGGAGAAACTTCCATCTCAATTGAATTCCAAAGTTTCATTACATAAGTCTAAATATTTGAATAACTGAAATTATATTCTTCATATGTTTAGTAGTGACTTGAGTACCAAGAACACCAGACCAAGGTACTCCCCCTCCAGGTAAAATAATAAAAGTCTAGTCACATATAGAATCCACAAGAAGATGACAATTAAAGAACTTTGGTAAACAAAATGAGAAGAGCCTTGAGGTTATCGTGGTGATGTATGCTTTTTATAAAAAAGTAAACACTTCAGGGTATCACTTAAGTGGGCTATCAAAAGTGTTAAGACCGTAGCATCAAAATGAAGAATTGGGGCTGGAGAGATAACTAAGTTGTTGAGAGCAGTTGCTGTTCTTACAGAGGACCCAGCTCCAGTTCCCAGAACCCACCTAGTGCTTACAAAGATCTGCAGCTCCAGTTCCAAGGGATCTGATGACCTCTTCTGGCCACTGAAGGCAAAACAGGCACTCATATAAAAATAAACCAATCTCTAACAAGCAACTAAAAAATGGTTGTTGGCAGGGAATAGACATAGAAATAAGGAGTTATGAGTCAAAAGGCATAAAGTTTCAGTCAAACCAGATAAAGAATGTCTGGAGATTTGCTGGGCGACACTGTATCCAGAGTCAGCAACAATTCAATGTAGTCAAGATGTTGTTGAGGGTAAATCTTAATTTAGAAATCCTCACCACAAAAAAAAAAATGCATACATCTAGACTTACATGCATGTATGCATACATACATGCAGGAAAAGGAGGAGAAAAAAGAAAGAAAGGAAACAAAATGAGATAAAACAGAAAACAAACAAACAAAAACAAATAAAAAAATACCAGGCCACACAGAGGTTCCTGTTTTAAAACAGTGAGGTTATGGACAGAGCCACTCCCAGTCAGTATGTCTATGACTTCTTCATGTCCAACAATAAGATTTCTTGTAACTTACGCTGCATTTTTAACAGCTTCTAACAGTAGGATTACTTATAGCACTTTCTCTTTTCAAGAGTCACAGTCACAAGACACATATGGCTTCTGTGCTTCCTGACAGAGATAATTCCATATTTGTTGAAAGTTTTTTTAATTGATTTAGAAATCATAAAAAGATTAAAATACCTTCTACGAAAAAAATTAAGAATTCAGCCATGTTTATAACAGCTGAACAAAATGTCTACCTTGCTCCTTCCTTTTGACATAGGCTCCTCTGGATGCCATTCAAATAGCTAGTAGGCAGAACTGCCCTACGGCTGAGAAATCCCATTAGAGAAACCTTTTGGCTGCGATGTGGTATTAGCTATTTTCAGTGATTAAACTCAATAAAATGGTAGTGGACGCTTAAAAAGAAAAAAAAAGAGTCCACATCCCTACGACAGGGAACTCCTAGACAGTGAGACATATCCATAATAGTTAAGTCATTTGGTCCCCAGCACACAAGGGCTGATAAAAGTAGGACAGGTCACAGAGCCTTTCAGAGTAGAGAAAAATACCTCAACACAAGCCTTTTCTTATTTTTAAAACTGCTTTTTTGTTGTCATTTATGTAGAGACCAAGATTATTTTTAACAAATATTATGATTCATAGTTACATTTAGATCCTAGAATTTTTTTTAGAGAAATGTTGGTCTCCGTAACTTAATTTAACATATGTTGATAGAGTTTTTATCATGCCCCAGGCACTGCTGAGTAAGACTAGCTTGCTCGCATTTCTGAGAAGGTCACAGTCTATGTGGAAGGCAGAGATGTCAACAAACTGCTGCCGCAGTGTGTACAGCCAACATCTGTGCATCTCTCAGACCAGGCAGTCTTTCCTCCTCATTCTAGATGAGCATCCCAGTTTAGCTTTGAAGAGTGACACCACCCTATGGTGGAACTATGTGTGCTTCAAGTGAGGTTAACCCTTCTCTTCCTTCCTTAGGCCCCCAAGATAGGAATATAACCGAATGAATAGGCCCTTCTGCATGCTAGAGTGATTGCTGAGTGGTAAGTCACCTGACATACAGCAGGGGCATGTTGGAATTTCTGTGGGAATGCATAGGAAGGAATACACTCTTTCTGTTAAGGTTTTAACAATGAGCTTAATCACACATACACACACACACACATACACACACACACACACACACACACACACAAAGATGCATGTATTTGGAAGCCCAGAAAATGGCCTAACTTGAAACAAGGACATCTGTAGAAGACCTACAGGATTCTCTTTCTTAATGACCTACAGAGTCAACTAACCTAGGCCCATGGAGGTTCACAGAACACTGAACCACCAACCAAGGAGCATTCAGGGGCTGGACCTAGGTCCTCCACACATATGTAGAAGAAGAACATCTTGGTCTTCATGTGGGTCTCATAACAATTGGAGTGGGGGCTGTCTCTGACTCTGCTGCCTGCCATTGGATCCCCTTCTCTTACCTGGACTGCCTTGGTGGGCCTCAATGGGAGAGGAGGTGCTTAGTCCTGATGGGACTAGATGTCCCAGAATGAGGTGGCACACAAGGAGTACCTTCTCTGAAAAGAAGGAGAGGGAGTCAATGGGGGGGGGGGAGAGAAATAAAGATCTCTAAATAGATTTACTTTTTAGAAAGTAACAACAACCTGGAGGTCATTGACCTTTTGAGCAATTCCACATGAAAGCACTTGCAAGGGCAGGGGTGGGAGAAGAGGAAGGAGGGGGTTGTGATTAGTAGGTAATGTGAAAAAAAACTAAATTGGGGGGGACAAAAGAGAAGATCATTCTGAATGAAAGGAAGCCCTAAATCCAGTGATGACTGTCCTGATAAGGGACAAGAAACGAGACAGCACAGAATAGAGAGGAAGCCAATGTAACAATGGAGACAGAGATTGAACTGGGTAGCTACAAGCCAAGAACTGCTGGCAACCATCAAGAGCTAGGACAGGATCCGGGAACACGTTCTCCCTCAGCCCTGCCAATATCTTGACTTTGGACTTTCGATTCCACAGTATAGTAGAATAAATCTCTGTGTTAAGCCACCCATCATGCAACGACCTAGAAAACAGAATGAAGATGTAGCCAGACACAATCCTATAAACTTCGCCTTAAAATTTAAAACTCCCTAAACCCATCTGAAGTCAAGGTAGCCTCTAGGTTTCCTTCGATTTCTAAACTCTGTTACCTCGTTGCTGAAGTATGAGTCTTGACTGAGTGAAATGTTCCCTTTCCTAACATGCATTGAGTGCTAAAACCACAGAGACAAACTCGGCCAGAGGTACTTCAGGGAATCCCAGAGTGCTGCACAGGGAGCTATTGCTCATGCTCAGGACAAAGGCATGAAATTCACTCCAGGAAATCACTGCATTTGGATTCTTTCCAACAGGTAGATAGAATCCATACAGGAAACAACAAAATGTTCAAGCTTAGGTGACAGGAAAAGAGAAATGAGGTTGTGTGCAAATCTTTGTCCTTTGTCTTTGTGTGCAGCAACCTCACGAAACAAGAATGGCAGCCATGTGTGTAGAAACCCAAACAGACAACCTCAAAAGAGAAGCAAGAGGAAGTAAAAATGTGCACGTTGGAATCAATGAACGCTGGTTATGTATTCGACACTACCACTTACTAACTAGACGGTTCTGGGCTATACATGTTATGGAAGGCTTGGTTTTATTGCCTGTGAAACATGGAAAATAGCTGCCTAGTGACACAGAACTATAGTAGAAGGCATATGTCAAGTAGCATTTGTACATCAGTTCTCTCCCATTCCCTTAATATCTCAAGAGAAGCCCATATTTTGACACAAAAGGATTAAAAAGAGAGTCCTAAGAAGCCTTGATCTTCCACTCAGGCTCTGGAGAGTTAGATAAGTAAATAGGCTATATTTAATAGAATATGGTCCATATTACAACTTATAAATCAAATGTAGTTATGTCAAATTATAATTTTATATAATCTAAATGGAAGGCACACTATGTCCAATTTCTTTCTTTCTATCTTTCTTTCTTTCTTGCTCTATGATAGCCACATTTTTATTTCAAATGAGTAAGTTTATTAATCATACAGTGAGCAAAAAATATCAGATAGCAAGTGCCAGAGAGATGGAAATAGACATAGTAAACATCATTAAATCAGAACTTATAACACCCAGCACAGGTGACTAGAGCAGTCTGACCAGGGGCACAAAAGTGACATAATCAAATCAGGACTTAGAATGTCCAGCACAAATTGACTATAGGAGCAGCAGTCAGGTTAGGGGTTCCCAACTAAGAGTTTTTTCATCAATGAGCTTTGGCCCCCAGTTCCCACCACAGGCATTTTTATACCATGTGTCTTAGGGTTTTACTGCTGTGAATAGACACTATGACCAAGGCAAGTCTTATAAGGAACAGCAGTTTATTGGGGCTGACTTACAGGTTCAGAGGTTTAGTCCATTATTATCAAGGCAGGAGCATAGCAGCATCCAGGCAGTCATGGTCCAGACTAAGCTGAGAGTTCTACATCTTCATATGAAGGCTGCTAGCAGAATACTGGCTTCCAGACAGCTAGGATGAGGGTCTTATAGCCCACGCCCACAGTGATATACCTACTCCCAAAAAGGCTACACCTACTCAAACAGAGCCACACATTGTAATAGTGCTACTCCCTGGGCAGGGCATATACAAACCATCACACCATGGGATAAAGAATAGTAATGTCTGATAGAAATAGAATATCTTCTAGCTATTCTCAAGAACTCCATGGTTTTTTAATATGATTGGACCTTTGTTGATTTTCTGCCTCTCATGGGATTAGTGGGCCAGTCAAACCCCAACCTGGACTACTGTACTCATCAGAGCACTTGTCATAGTTGGAAGAGAAAAAAATAAATAAAAGAAAACCTCTCCATGACATAAACAGGCTAAAAGATTCCATGTCCACAAACCAACCCTAAATAAATAATAATGATGATGACAAAAATAATAATACAGTAGGAAGCAATACTTCAAATTGAAGAGAGGACTAAGAATAGCCAAGAGACAATAAAAATAAAACATTAAACTATAACAAAATACAGGAAAAATAACAGGAATCAAAACAAACCTGTCATTCATAATGTTCAATACTAATGTCTTCCTGTTCTCAATCAAAAGACACATGTTAGTTGAACAGATCAAAAAACAAAATTCATCTGTCTGTTTTCTAAAAGAAACTCATAATATATTCCAATTTCTAGACACAAGAATGTGAGATGACCATCCCCATGACCTTTGGCTCTGTGGACACAGGAGTGATGCCATACCACAACTGTCTTAAGAAAGCACAGAAGCGTCCAGAAAACCGCATCATGATTAATGAGCTCTAAAAGGAATCAGTTACACGTGAAGCAAGAAAAAGAAACAAGAGACATGAGTTAAGTGGAAAATATTTAAAACTGTTAATAGCACTCTAAATTCCAGGTCCTCCCACCACTAAGGGAAAAGAGAAATAAAAGATCTCTAAATAGATTTACTTTTTAGAAAATAACAGCAACCTAGAGGTCATTGACCTTTTGAACAATTCCACATGAAAGCAACAGTTAATGTGAAATTTCTCCAGGAAATAAATCACCTGATGTCATCAGTCATCAGTGAAAGCTCACTCTCCACGCTGGATACCACCATCTCAATCTAAGGGCTGTAGAATACACTCTGATGTTGGTTGAGGTATCCTACCTTATTTCAAGGTCATAGACTTCACAGAATCAGAGTTCTCAGCATCCCAGACCTGGGATCTCTACTTCTGCTATCTTTTTTCTCCAATGCCCACTCTGACTCAAGAAAACCCCAGGCCTTGCCCCTGGAGCTCAGCAATAAATCTACCTCGTCTTCTGCTCCATTTGTCCCTGAAACCAATCTCTATACATTATCTTAAGGCCTAAATAACAGCATAGCACTATCAAGACCCCCTGAATAGCTTCCCAGTGTGTTAGACTGACACCCACACACATTCTTCCATGGCTGTGGTCAATTAAGGCCTTGACTACCTATCCCATTGTTTCCATCCCTTAAGCATTGTAGCCACCAGCTTCCCAGCTATTTCTCAAACAAACCATAACCAGACCTTTGATTCTTTCTTGGTAAAGTACAATCTTGAATCAGTATCTTGTTTCCTTTCTGTCTTTTAAAGTTAGTTTCCTTGCCAGAATCCAAGACCAGTGCGGCTAAAATCACACCTATGAATTCCCAGCATATGGCACAGCACAGAACTTCATATAAGCACCAAGCATGTAGGGAGGGAATGGCGAACAAGCAGTACTCCAGAACTCATACTAGAACTCTAAACATGAAAAGCACCAGGAGTCCAGGGCTAGGGTGGATCTTGCAATCAAGAATCACATCACACATTTCTACACCTGGAAACAAAAAAATCTGTTGAAAGAGGAGCAATGCGCTCAGCAAATTCATCTACTTCCTGAATTTTGCATCCAATCCTATTTGTCAGATACAGCAAAGCTCTAGTCCCTACTGGAACTGTACACTCTCCATCTGGCACTTGTCCTTAGGATCAAGTGTGACGATCGGGGCCTGGACTTACTTTCACCTACTTAAGCTGATGCTGCTTTTTCCCAATCTAAACCTATTCCTCAACCTTGGTTTTCTGGCTCTCCTTTCCTTCCTATGTACCTGCCTCTTGCAGACACAGTCATGGCCCCATAACCTGTATCTCTCAAGTGCCACCAGGCAAAATTTGATGCTGAACTCAGGGTCAGAGTTCTAACTTCTACTACAAAATTCTTAATCTGGACTCCTCAGCTGTTCATCTACCTTTCCCCAAGTCATCTGCTTCCTGATGGTCTATCTCCGGACCACATTCACCTTTCTGGGATCCATTATGTCACATATTTAGGAGCATCCTTCCAGATCTTAGGACTGTGCAAAGATAAACAAAGTGTGTGCTCTACCTTTGTAGAAAGAAAATTAAACAAGGAAATAGTAAAATGAATGTATGGAATCACAAAAGTGCTCATGCTGTCGAATTTCTTATGTTCTGTATGAGCTCCCTCCTTCTCAGAAGACCCTGAACTCTGCTTTCCCCCAAACCTGCACAAGGGGTAGGTAGAATGTATCCCCTTTGCTTACCCTTGAAAATCAACCCACAACAGCAGCCACCTGTCCTGACGGATCCCACTGTAGATGCTACAACTTCCCTACAGCCACTCTACTAAGTATTTGCTTATTGCTCCCCACCTTGGAAAAGAGAAAGTTATTGCTCATTGTCTTTATGATAGATACCAGTGTCTGAGACTGATTCATCCTCTTTACTGTGATATTTCAGCTACACAAAGCATGCATGTTTTATCTAAACCTGGGCTAATTTTTATTTGGTAGAATGCCTAGAAGAGAGTCTGGGAAGAGAGTTTAGTTTGGGAAGTTCTTTCATTATAAATACAAGAGCCTGAATTCAAGGCCAAGAACTCATGTGAAGAAAAAATATTAAAGATAAAATGTGCTTATGTGCACTTGTAATCTCAGTTCCAAGGAAGTAGAGTCAAATAACTTCTGAGGGACTCTGACCAGCCATCTTAACATATTTGGTGAGTTCTAGACCAGAAAGCCTGTTTCAAAAAGCTCAGTGGTACCTGAGGAATGATACTCAAGATTATCCTTTGTCCTTTGACTTTCACTTGCATAAACACAAGTACATGAAAACTCACATACACATGCACCTATATACACCACACACACACACACACACACACACACACACACACACACACACAAGATACACTCAATATAGCTGGAAGGAAGAGGGAATAAAGCAATAAAGGCTTCCAGGAAGTAATCAAGGATGGATGGACAAGAGGATGTTAATCAGGACAAGCTGGGACAGAAAAGTGATGAGTGTGAATCTCGTGTCATGCTGCTGTAGGCTGAGGACATCACCAGAACCACAGCCTCTGGTTTGAGCAGAGTTCTGTACCCTTCTTACACATGCCATTCCCCAAATCTGTCACTCCTCCTGTTCCTTGCCTGCTCCAGACCTAATCTTCTACATGCACATATGATGCTAATCAAATGTGTGGTTCTCACCACCACCAGTAAGGCTCATACACCCTAACAAAACTTCAGCATCTCTAGATCACTCAAGGGATCCAGCTGTATATGTGATAAAGACAAAGCCACTCTCATGACTTCAGTCACATCTCACTCTGGTTTAGGCTGAATTCTCACACTCTAGAAAGATGTAAGATTAAAAAGGACACAAATCTTACATGTTCTATAAGAAATTCGACTTAGAACCCCACTTGATCAGGATATTGGTCTGTTTCATTAACACAACATTCTTACCATCTATAACCATGCCCCAAAACATAGTAGGTAGTCGAATATTTGTGGGAAGACATGTCACATCCTCTGCCATAAATAGTTCCACTTGACACAGGGTTTCCACAGGCAATAACACCAAGGGCCAATTTCAATGAGAACACAGGGATTTCTCTCCATAATAACCAATACAAAAGAGTGGCGGTGTACTCCGAGCATCCCTCTTTCCCTTAATAGCCCATTACATGTGTGCCAGCCATGATACATGATTCAAATGTGACTACAGAGTCACATGGCTGTGCAGGCCACTGCCTGGGAAGTGGGTATGAGTTGCTATAAGAGGCAGCATTTTTTTCCTCACTGTTACGACTGCCAGAAGACATGTTTAAATCATTAGTTGAAATTCTTCTCCTGACCAAACCTCTTCCCAGAGCTGTTAACAAGAAACCAAATATGCTGACTTCAGGTTCACTTTCTCATCTTCCCGTGTTCCCCTTGTGCAGCCCCCAGTGAGTCATGAAATAGCTTTGGTTAGGCAGTAATGAAAGCAGCAAGAACAAGAGACCATGGTCTATCAGACACGCAAATGGTGAAGAAGGGAGCCCTCACAACACAGTCCTGTCGAGGGACATAACCCTTGGAATAATTGGCACCTATTTCATTCAACTATTCACCTTACAAGCTTTCTGGTTTTATTATTCTTGAGCCATTTATTTTTAAGGAAACTATAATTGTTACTTAGTTGAGAAGTTATGAAGTAAACTGGGAAAACACACTTCTAATTCTCTGGCCAACTCTTTTAAGGTACATAAAAATGACATAAATGGAGTCTGATGTTGCTTCATTTCTGCAGAAGAATGTTTATATGATATGTTTCTATCAACACTGTAAAGTACAGACTGCACCTTAAAGCTCTGAGCTACTGCCAGCATCTCCAAGCACAATATCTTTAACACAGAAATCTCTTCAGAAAGGAAATTAATGGATTGTGATTTCTTTGGGGCTAAGCATATAGGAAAGCACATTTCTTGTCGTGACTTGGGCATTTGATTCCAAGGTATGTGGGGACAGACTGGCAAGGACAAGGGAGAAGGGAATAGCTAATCTGGCTTAAGAGACTGGCCTCTCAGAGGAGTGCAAGGGATCATAAACCCAGGCAGAGAATAAATACAAATATGGGCTCAGTTCAAACAGGACTCCATCAATCAGAGGTCAATCAGTAACTGTATTTGGTGCCATTGATTAAATTGTGCTTCCTCCCCCCTAAAAAAAAAACCTTTTATGGCATAATGTTTTTTAATGTGACTGTATTTGTAAAAGGGCTATTGTAGATTACAATTAAATTGTACTCAAATTAAAATGAAGTCATCCTGAAGTTAGATGAGTTCCTCATCCAATATCACACAGATCACAGTGACACTCTAGACCTGCAAATGTCTAGAATGGCAGACTTATTAACATAGAACTGAAGAGAAGTATGGAAGAGCAGAGGGCTTGGTGGGTCTTGCTCTTACTTTGTTTCATCTGGAGCAGTCAGCCTCTTAGAGCCCTTAAACAAAGGAATTGTTTTCTTTAAGCATACCTGATTTGTGGTAGTTTGTTACAGTCTCCTGAAGTACCTAATGCAGTTGGCAATGGGAGTTAGGTAACGGGAAAAGATAATTTCAGAGACCACACTTCTAATGTGACATAGCCTGACCTTTTCTAAGTATTTAGAAAAGAATGTCTGAAAGAGAGAATTAAACTAAGGACTGAAGGTGAATTCTCTTCTATTGAATTCATGTCTACTCATTCATGGCATCCTAAGAATGTGGTGCTAACAGGACAATAAGTTAGGCAGGATCAGAAGAACCCTTTCAGTAGAGGTCAGGAACAGTTAAGGTCCTGCCTGATGGTATCATGTCATTGGCCCAGACATGGTATCGTGTCTGGACTCTCTGGGTGAGTACAGACAGAGGAGCAGATGCTGCCACCCAGGTGAAAGCTGGCAAAGAATAATTGTGGCATTATCGTCCATACCTGGGAGATCAGAGTGTAGGCACAGAAGGGTAGGACAGTGTATGTTTGCAGTAACAGAAGGTCCCAGGGCTGACTCCTGATGAAAGCTTGCAAACCTGACAACTTAAGGGTTGAGGCTGAATTTAAACCATTGTCCCTGACTTCCTCTTAGAGACTGAGCAAAACTGAAACTGCTACTAAGGGCATGGGTGATGCTAGGGTAGACTCGACTGTGCACATAAGAACAAGTCAAACATATGGCCTAGGAGACAATACCTCTAATAGATAAACACAGAGATGCTATCATGAGACACTGTTCATGTTTTAGACCTATTAAACACTCCACATGTATGCACTACATTACAAAGTTGGCATGGTCTGCATTCCATTTTGCTCTGAAGCTTTATCTCAGAAAAGTTCTTTCTTCTGAAGTTATCTAAAGTCACTCCCATGATACACTGCCCTCACCCTTTGAGCATGGAACCTACCAACCACTTCTCCAAAGCCTCCTTCCAAGTCATCTTGTTACGTGTATTGAAAGATGCCTTCTAGCAGGTCTGTTATTCTTGGATGTGGCTTCTAAGTGGCCTCCACCCTCCACCCTTCACCCTCAACCATTCACACTCTCCACGGAGGCAGTGTTCATAATCTGCATTTTTGTTTGTTTGCTTGCTTATGTGCTTGTTTGCATGTCTGTGTTCTCTACTCACAAACAACAGTTACCTGCTAGAAAACAGTGATTCATCTCTTTGTCCTCACAACTGACAATAATATAGCCTAATATTATGGTGGGCTTCCTAGAGATGCTGGCAGACACTTAATATACAGAAGGGTAAAAAAGATAGATAAGCATGCAGATTTAGTGTGCCAGTGATGACATAATTAATTCATGTACTCAACTATATGCTAGCTCTATCTTAGGTAATATGTTTATCATGCTAAGGAAAAAAAATAACAAGTCAGTACTAGAAACACTGTTCCATGCATACTGAGCAAAACTGTAAACAGACTCAGAAATAAGTCCACTGCCAAGTGACAGGATTCTAACATAATTCTATGTTAGAATTATAACATATTCTAACAAAGGGCAAACTGAGGCCCTGTGAGACGCCATATGCTTGTGACCCCAGAACTCAGAAGACTGAAACAGGAGGGCTGTGAGTTTGAATCCTGTCTAGAGTATATGTAACAATCCTGTCTCAGTAACAATAATAATAATAGACATTTGTTTACCACTTGCCCTCACACTAATATTTGATCTTATTCAATTCTCAGACAGCAGTTATCTTCATTCTGTAGATAAGGTGAATAGACTACAACACAGCGAAGAAGTTACCAAAGGTCCTATTGATAGATTGGTAACTCAAGCTTAGCCAGCAGAAGCTCTGAACCATTGCCCAGCACTACCTGGCTTGTAGATGAGAGTCAGATGAATTGGTGGCACAAAGAAAAAAAGTGACCTGATGGTGCAGAAGCCCTTAAAGGTTCTCTTATAGTTAGACATAAGCTAGTAAAATGCAGAAGCCTTTATTGGAGCTACCTTTGCCTTTCAATTCCCAATCTCTGGGATCACATGAAGAGTCTAACCATGTATCTGATGACAATGGTCATTAAATAGAAACTCATAAAGCATGTGTTGTGGGTCAGGCAGTCTGCTGGGTACTGGGTGGTCTTCCATTGATAAAAACACTCTTGGGTGAAGAAAACACATAGACAAATCAGCATTCTAACCTACGTGGCTAGCAGTAAGCTCGAGGTGATGTCCAGGAACAGCACAGGAGCAGTGTACCTTAAACTTGTAAAGAGTTTTAGAATAGCTCACGTGGCAACAGAGCTGACCCAAGAAAAGACAGTTATCAGATGGCATAATAAGCAACACTGAATATCTGAGGCTGATGAAAATCAAACTGGGGGCAGGATATTTGCTGAGATGTTCCTGGAAAACTAAGAAAAAGAGAGGAAGGGGCACATGGTCAAGAGCACCCAGAACTCTCCTCCCTGCTCTTTCAAGCAAAACTGCTATGTGCAGTTAGTTTGGAGGTAATTAGCAAGCCAAGAAAAGCTCTCTCTACCCAAATCCTGCATCCAGACAATGGCTGCTGGCATCCTTCTGCTCTACCACAACTTTGTTCTGCCTTGGGGAAGGCACCGAGTCTTCTCTCCTTTTTTTTCATGACCAATACCTGATAGTAAGCGACATTTATACAAATATGCTCATAATGTTTGCACCACTTGATGCTCACTGACTCCTTACAAACAAATCAATCCTTGGGAAAAGCCATTAGTGTTCTCATCTTTAGAGAAGAGGGATTTAAGAGAAGATTTCTGCTCTGAGATGGAATCCACTGCACCCCACAGCCATTGTTTACTGAAAACTTAACTACAGCATTTGAATTACAGGTCTTAAAGCATTTGTTGAATGCTGTTTGCCAGTTCACTTCAACAGCTGTTGTTGATACTTGGCAGTTTCTATGCCCTAAATATTAGGGAAGGCCAGAGAGAAGAACAGCTTTGAAATGACACTCTATTTGATCAGGCTCTGCAGTAATTGTTGAAATCATATACACTTTCTTTGGGTCCCACTAGAGCCTCTGCAGTATTGCTGCACCTGCAGTTCCAATTTGCGATTTCCTCAGCCTTCCTTTGAAGTTATTTTTGCCAATTACCTGGTGTTAATATTAATTAAGTGTGATTTGCAACTTGAAATATCGTGTTATCAATGGAACTCAGCCGTAGGAATATAAAGTAAAATTTTCAATTGAACTAAAATGTTTCCTTTCATTCATAGTATTTTAGAACATTAATACTTTTGTCAAATTGATTTTTGCCTGCTGGAAGTCATTTTTCCAAAGCAATGAACATCTGAGGAGGAGAGAATGTTCTTTATGTATGCTTTTCTTTCCATCATTGAAAATACTTTGTTTTAATCTTAAAATTGAATCCATTTTCATTAATATAAATTTGGTTCTTGTTTATAACCTAAAGGGGAAAAGTTTTTTCTTCTAAAACAATACACCAAAGAAAAACATATGATCAGTAGGCACTTGTCAATTTTATACTAGGAATGAGATGTTCCATTAATGCTTGCTCCTCACCAAAACGAAATCACCTAAATAACACCTCAAATTTGAGGGGCAATTATCAGTCACTTTACATATGAAAATTAATTAATTAAAATGGTGTATCCCATTATTCAGATAGAAGTTGCCAGCTTGCTTCACAGTCCTTTCTAACGCTGAGATTTTAAGATTCTGAACACATGTCAAGTAATAGTCAGAAATGCCCAACATCAGTGAATTAGAAGAAAAGTCACATATAGTAGAAGATTTGACAGATTTAGGTCTATCCTGCCCCTTGTAATATATGCAGCGATGGCTTGAACGTTTGTCATCTTCGATAAGTCACTCATAAACATGACAACTGATTAAAAGAGGTGTGTCTCCTCACTGTGCAAATCTACAGTAAAAAGATATCGTCCTTTCATAAATTCCTTTTATCTTCAAAGATGAAGCCTTGGCTTCCTTGCCCTTTATAATGATAGAAGCAGCATTAACATTTATTATCCTGTCTTCCTTTAAAACTAGAATAATAAGGTAAGACAACGAAGTGAAAGAAACTGTCTAAAGACTCAAGGAAGTCATTTATTGAGTCAGAAGCTACAAGCCCCCCAGCTTGTGATAGAAAAGCGTGAGCAAATATCATCAGCCCCTTTATTACAGTATCTGTGAAACCTTATATTGAATAATTAAAACAAGACAAATAGGAGTGTGGTTCTAACCATTGAGAGTGTGTAACATGGATGATGAATAAGTTGTAACCGACGAACTACTAAGCTATTCCTTTCCCTCAAGCCAAAAGAGACCGGGGGGAGGGAAATAGAAATAAATTAGGCTAGAAGACACACTATGGGTGTTCATAAGTTTCTAGGTGTTATATTAAAAAGTGTTTTTTGAAACTGCACAAAGAAAAGTAGTCCAACAGCCAGTATAAAGTTATATTCGTTGTTCCTGCCAGTCCTGCTGGAAGCTCTTGGCAACATGAGCCAGGGAGATTGGGATGCTGAGATCACACACACACCTAGAACTCTACACTATATACTAAGTCATCCTATCCTTGTAATCAAGACCAGAACAATAGGATTGCGTAGCATGCCAAAGAACTTCTAAAGTCGGTGTATTATAGGCATCTCTATTAACTAAATTCTGTCTCCATCTTTATTTGTCAACCTGCTCTTCTGGCTTATCCCCCACTTCTCTCTCTGGACACCATCCCCTCTAGAAAGTCACAATTATACTCTGTAGTGCATTGAACCATGCCTATGGATTTGTGCTAAAATATTCACCTCTGAAACTCAAAATGTGACCATCTGGAAATAGAGACAATGCAAACATTATTCATGCTGAGATCATACTAGAGTAAGATGGGTCTATCCAATATGGCTGCATCTCTGACAACAGAACTCAAAGTACTACTACAATAGAAAGTGGCTGTGAGATTTTAGAAGCAGTCTCTAAAGTGATGTGTCTATCAGCTAAAGAAGATCAAAGATCCCTAGTACAGCTCAGAAGCTCCAAGGGAAGTGAGATTGTCCTCTGAGATCTCAGAAGCAGCACACCCCTGAATCACCTTGGTTTCAGGTTTTTGCTAGCAGAGGTGAGAAGCAATGAGCACCAACTTAAATCACCCAGATTGTTCTTTGTTCTGGCACTTCTGCAAAGATGAATCATCTCTCTAGATCACACAGTGTGGGTCTATGTAACTGAGCATACACATTCGGTTATGCTCAGTGGAAAAAGTTCCTTGTCTCTTATTAAAAACTATTCATAGTCCTTGAATGATAAACATACCCAAAGAAAATAAATGAACATTTTCTATAATGTTAACTTTCTTTAAAGGGGACTAAGGGCCACTCATGGCCACCAATCCAGCAAGAAAAGATAGCACTGTATTGCTTACTGTATGAAGCCATAATTTTTCATGAAACTTCTGCCCAGTAGTCTATATTTGGCATCGTTTGTTTTTCACCCTCTCTGAGCTTGGCCTCAGCACCCACAATTCCCTCCTTAATTCAGATTTTTTTGTAAGATGGTTTTCAGAGTTCTTGCTTAGCTAGACCAATGCTCCTGTTGCTCTTCTCCACAAAGGTGTTGATGACAAAACTCAGGCTCCCACTCCGCACCAGTCTCCCCACGACACTTCTGTGACTGTGCTTGCCTTCTCAGAACTGCCCAGCTACAGAGTTTTGTGGTCAGCTATAACTTTTTCTCTGGCCTTCAAGATCTACATTTAATGAGTTACTGAGTTCCATAAACTTGATCTCAGAAATGCCTCTCATGTCTGTCTACATTTTTATTTCTACTGCCACAGCCCTGTATTAAACCAAGACTGATACTGCGAGGCCCCTTATGTAGTCCTCCATTCTCCACTTATATATTCAACCTGACAGATTTCCTCAGCCCTCAAAAATTTTGGCAATTATTTAGAACACCAAGGATAAAATAAATACCTTATAACTTATAGTACTCAAATATGTATCAATATCTAACTTTCTATTTTATTTGGCATATTTCACGTGTACTATACTCTGGTCAAATTGTGTTTTCTGTAAACTTATATTGCTATTTGTTTGATAGTTTCTACAAGATATGGTTAAACTGACACTAAGACAGCTAGGATATCAAATATTTACTCTACGGAATGCCTCCCATATCTCCCCCACAGGAATATTACCTAGAGATGAGCTATTGTCAATGTCTGTTCTTGACTACCATCAGTGCATAATCTTCATTCTCCAAAACTCACAGAAACTACTTCTAGGAACTCAAATTCTGTTAAAATGCAAAACACTCTAATTAAACTGGACGTGCAATGTATCACTAAATGGATTTTCATTTTGTTATAATTACATTATGACCTACCTAAATTAAACAGAGATAAAACATAGGCTGCCTCAACTTACACTGCAACTTTTTAGCAGTCAATGTTGCTGAAGAGAGAAACTTAGAACAGAACATAGAGTTTTTTGTACAAGTTGAGAGAATACATAATTTTATCAATGGACAGATACTCCAAAAGCTGAATGTAAACCTCTCCCTCTCTCTCTCTCTCTCTCTCTCTCTCTCTCTCTCTCTCTCTCTCTC
>JADRCH010000027.1:21492683-21572287 GCA_019843965.1 Rhynchomys soricoides
CTCTCTCTCTCTCTCTCTCTCTCTCTCTCTCTCTCTCTCTCTCTCTCCACTCAGGTTTCTAAATACACACTACTAAAATGGTGATAGATTCAGTAAGCTTGGCAAATGTTACAGAACTAATGAATTTTCATTAGCGTCATCAGATAATGGGATCTGCAATGGGTTAAGTTGTTACTATTTGCCATTCCCATTAATATCATTGTCATGTGAAAGGTTGAATATCCAGCTATTTTTGTTCTAGATAAAATCTTTGTCATTAAAATGAGGGATGATTCTGCTATTTAGTATGTTCCATGGCATACTCTGGCATGGTACTAATTTGGCCTTTTCAACATTCTGCATATTAAGTGACAATCTATCTCTCCTCCATTCCCCAGATAAGTAAGAACTGAAATAGAGTGGACAGCCAATCAAGTCCCAGAATACTGAAAGGGTCAACACAGAAAAAAAATGTGTGGCTGTGATCAGGAGCATTCATAAGGTGCTAAAATTATTTTCTTCCATAGTAATGACTCCAATAGAAACAGCAATAATGAAAAGGCCATCTAAGTCTTCTCATGTGACTGTTTCCCAAAGTACAGCAAAGCCTCCTAAAATGAAAATCAAGTACTTCTTATTTTAGTCACTACAGTTGCACCTTCACTTAACTTTTACATCACATTCTACAATGGGCAAATTAAGCCCTTATTGAATTTTTCATAGTGATCTGTTCTGTGCACACAAAATGTGTCCCGGCCCTGAAGAATGCCCCAAATCACTGCACAAAACTTATTTCAGTACATACTCTCCCATTTTTCTCCACATGCTGAATTATCACTCTGGTAAGAGCCGACATCAGCTGCTTGAATAATGTATTAATGCTGCTCCCTTCATCTGAAAGGGTAAGTATTTCCTTTAAGGATAAACACCGGACTTTTTTCCCAAGAAAATAATATAATTTAAAGTTTAATGGAAGCGTTTGAATCATTTTTATAGCTGTGGTGATATGACTTAAAATTCCAGAAAACAAAGATTATGGCATCACAGGCACAGTTGGTATGAACACTTGTCCAACTAAATCAATTAACCCCATCTGCCAACTTGATGAGTCTCTCTCTACAGTTTCTGCCACAATACAGCCATAGAGCACATGTTAAATATAAAAATCACTGAGCACAATAAATTTCCCTGTCCTATTACATCCATTAGAAAGGCTTCAGGCACCTATGACTCTCAAGCGAGAATCTTATTTCAAAAACTTTAGGTTCTTAGTTCCAGGTAATTATAGTTAAATCTCAATCATCCCCATGATCTCCTCCTGAACTGAAAGTTCTAATCATTAACTTATCAACATAATTTTCTTCTTGAAGTTCATAATTGCTTTAAAATAGTCAAGAGATACTTTTGCATCTCCACAGCATAATAATTACCAATACAAAAAATATTTTAATAAACTGTTATTTAAGTGTTAAGAATGTCTCCTTCTATCTACAAAGATAATATCACTGACTAATTGTCAGTAAGATTTGTGCTGTATGCTGCTTCTGTCGCCCTGCTGTCTTTTCTTAAGTAATAGAATGGATTTACAGCCTCACAGATAAATATACATGTTTGGGAACTATCTACAGAGATTGGAAATGCTCTTTGAAGAACTCCCAGGACAGGATCTTGACAACACTTTGTCCTAACTAAGTTTTCACAATTTCCCCTTCATCCCTCTGTAAGCTCTAGGCTTTTATATACAAATGAAAGATGGAAAAAGTCAAATATGACAATGAGAGTATGACTTAGGACTACTGCTGGGGGCTGATCTAACATTGCCTTAAGATGATCACAAGCACTGATCCCTCTAGCATTCCATGTTAAATTCCACTGGCTTTTTTTGTAATTTGATGACTTGCTAATATAAACTTCTATCTAGAACAATCAAACAGTATGTCATTTATTCAAATTCACTGTGGCTCTAAGGTGCCTGCAAACTCCCTCATCAAAACAGACAACTCAAAAGACACTCGAGGAAGTCAGGAGCTCTACTGCTCAAATTAGTACCAAAGAGTCACCTTGCTAGAAATAAGAACAATAAAACCATCTACAATAGGCCTACCTTCCCCAAACAGAATGAAGCATGGACCACGCATTTGCAAGAGATCTAATTGTCTCATATACATCAGACAGCACATGGAGGTGTCCAGATTTTAGTAACCTGTCACCTCCAAATGCAATCAACTGGTAAATACATGCTCACCAATCTCCCTTGAGATCTGAGTGAAGGCCTCAACACCACTCTCTCCATAGTTCCCCTCGGAAGCCAGTGTTGACACATAATTCCATCCCAGGGCCGTCACAATGTCCACCATGGCTTGGGCTTGGTAGGAGTCAGGCGGGACCACCCGAGAAAAGAAATCATACCTGGTGTTGTCACTTAGCTCTGGGGCTGTGGATGCATAGCTAATCTGAGGTATCTGCAAAACAAATGAGAGGTCATGTCAACCTACAGTGTGTCTTGTATAGTGATAGATTATCACCAGAGACTAAACAGTCAAAGCTGTAACAAACTTAAAGGTATCAGCCTGAAGGCGAACTATGATTTTAGGACCACCAATTTAATGAGAAATAATTCCCTAACAGTCCATGGGCTTCATTCTTTTTGAAGCAAAAATGTGCCATCACTGAAAAACAATTTACTTTTGCTTCAGGTGTCAAAGGCTAAAGGAAAACATTTCATGCCTTTGGAGGCTGCTTTTTTATTCTGTATGTGATTACTGTGGTGTAGAAATGAAAGAGAAATGAAGCCATAATACAAACGTATATCTGAGAAGATCACCTCAGAAATTCTCTTTGGCTTTAACACGTAAAAGTTTGTTGGTTGGTTGGTTTGTTGGCTGGTTGGTTGGTTGGTTGGTTGGTGGAAACTTGATACCACTTACATTTTAAAATTATAATTTTGACACATTATTTTATTTTGGGTCTCACTATGCAGTCCTGGCTATCCTGGACTCAATTATGTAGATCAGACTTAAAGGGGATGTTCAAAGAATTGTTCTGGCTTGCCACAAAAGGTTGTACATCCCAGGGTCTAATGGCCACTTACCAGTCTCTAGACAGATTATTTATAAACCATTTTTGACATCTTTGAATGTCACTCATCATCTGGATAACCCTTCTCAGTCTATAGAATCCTACTCCATATCGGTGATCAGTGAAATGACAGAAAGATACAAATAAAAGCTTTACTTGCAGACCCAGAGGCAAACCAGAGTGCCCGGAGCTGTCCAAGTCCTCATGGACTCTGGGTAACAGAGCTACAGTTTTCTATTTCGGCAGTGGCAATGACCTGTTCAGGTCAGCCCAATTAATCCTAAACAATTCCTGGTTCCATTTTCCTGGTTGGGATCAAGTTAATTTACTTGCCACTGTGTGGCTATAAAAACTGTCTGAGCTGCCTACTCCTGCCCTTTGCTTTCTCTTCTAGACATACAAGCCTTGCCTTAACGGACTTGACTAGGCTCTGTGCCTTTATAGTACGTGTCTTCCCAGCAAGACACTTCTCCAAATCTCAAAGCACAGCAGTCTTGGCCTTCTTCACCTCTCTTTTTCTCTTGCTTCTAGAAAACCCATAAAAGAAATCCTGGCCACTCGGTGAGCTCTCCCTATGCCCTGTACTAGATAAAAATTTCCCCCAAATCAACCCAGAGTGCACTTCTATACTCTAAAACTATGTTATGCTGCTGTGGGTATGGGTGTGGGTGTGGGTGGGTACATGTGGGCATGAGTGTAAATGTTGCTGTGGAAGAGCATTCTGCAGCACTAGACCATGTCTTGTCCTGTTTGAAAGCAATCTTCCCACTTCCTCAGCTCCACAGAGTCCAGCAGTAAAATGTCTTGCACAGCCCCCACTCTTCCTGTAATAATGAGCCACCCCTTTCTAAAAATGAGCACAAAGTGTGAAAATTGAGTGTTTGAAACCAAAACTAATTATCTCAAATTACTACCTTCAGTCAGTCACTTCCAGGGCTGTTTAATTAGCAGTCAGCATCATGTTTAAGATTAATTAAACAGGTGTAAAGAATATATAAAATAAAAGTGCAGATAGGAGATGGTTGTTTGATTAATCCAGTAATGGGCTTTCTCCCTAAAGTCTTGAAGAGTTTTCTTTTCAGAGATCGATGTGTGAAAAAGTAATGTGCGAGTACGTGTTTGCAATTTCATTTCTTCATTTCTTCTATGTTGCAGTCTACAATAACATCATGGCATAGTGATAGTATTTCAAGCCAAGTTTTCAAAGTGTCATGAAGTCACATCTTGTTTTCACTTTATTTGCCACAGACCACTAAGCCTTGGCTCATTAAGCATTTTAATTTCTATACCAGCATCCCCAATATTTCCACCACCCTCACATTAAACCCCTACTGGCAACTAAAATGAAAATTTATTAAAGAACTAGGCTGTTTCTTTTTCTTTCTGCTGCACCAGATCCATCCTAACTAGCCCCTTAACCCTGGGGGTTTTATCTATCAGAAACGACTACAATATAAAGGTGCTGGGTGAAGGAGAGAAGAGGAGAGATAAATGAGAAAAACCAAAGAAAATGTATCAACAAGAGGAGGCATTAAGGAAAGCAGCCTTCATTATTCACTTATCCTTCTAAAGAAGAAATGTCCTTTACAGTGTCAAGTCCCACTCGACAATGTTAAGAATAAAATCTACACTCTCATCTGGTTTATGATATCATTCTGACTCACAGCCTTCCTGCTTCCTGTTATGTTCCACCCATAGCAGAAGGATCTAAAGGAATAGATCCTGACCTCTGTCTAGTCTTGGTCCCCTTTCTGGCTGCTGTGCCTTCTTTGGACCAGACTCAGTCAGATTTAGAAACAAAAAAGCCATGTGGTAGACACCTGCACCCTTGCCCACATGTGCACTACAGAACAGGGAGAATGTGTTCCTCTGCTTGCTGATGTTGTACATACCTCAATGTTACCTTTCCATGGGAATAACCACCCCCACTCTATCAAACAGTGCTTCTCACTCCATGTCTCTCATCTAAATTAGAACTAGACTTCTGACTGATGACTGGCTTATGATCTTGCCAGAAGTCAGCTCTTTATTTATTTGATATCTACAATATTTGATGGAGCATGTGTTCAATGAATACTTACAGGTAATTCACTAACCAATCCATGACAAGAGGCAACAGTTTGGTGTTGCCACCTCCTGCTGCATTCTGCTACAGCATGGCAAGGGTCTTCTCGATTTGCCCTTCAACCTGCTCTACCCTTCTGTATCTGTGAGAGTGCTCTTTACTACTCTATTGCCTGCCTTTTCTGTTTCCAGCTCCAACTGAGTTTGGCCTAGAGGAGGCACAGGAGGAAGAAAGGGGAACAGGTCCAAACAGAGGTCAGGATATATTCCTTCAGCTTCTTTCCCCCAGTAACAGTGTGGTCTCTACCTGAGCCTCTGCCATAACTCTTGGGGGCTTTAATATACATCCTCAACCTTGACCCCTGAGGTCTCCTCACTATTGTTCATGTCTGAACACTTCAGCATCCAAGAGAAGTTCCTATGTCTTTGCCCACACCTGACAAATAGTCTTTTTATTAACCTACCCCATCATTTCTCCAGTATGAAAAGAGCCTGGCTGTTCTGACTGATGCTTCCCGTGTGGCGGGTATCTGTATCCTCCACCCTCAGCCCTCCCCTAACCTCAGTCTTCTGCCCACTTTCTCTTTCAACACTCTCTCCTGCTGCCCTCACCCGACTTTTCCCTTTTCTCTTTCAGCTCCTAAAGGCATCAAATTGCATATTTGAAAACACCTGTCATCTTGCTTTCCTTCAATTCTCATTTTCTTTGTGCTAAGGATTCATAAGACTATAATGTATGCTTAAAATAAGGCCCTTTCCATTATCCAAATAAAGCATATTTGAGGCAATTAATTATACAGCACAAGACTCATCACAAGACCTTCCCTTTTAAAAGGGCTTAAGCTTCCATTTCTCTGGTAACTTTAGTTCCCACTCCCAATCCTATGCTTTTGGGAAGTTGCAAAACAAAGGTTTTGTATCTAATTGTCTGGGTTCCCCTATCCCTGATAGACAGGAAAGTAAGCCTCAAGCCAGAGGTCTACACTTGCTGGACAAGAGTGCCTAACAAGCTCTTTATTCTCAGACTGAATCCAAACATCTCAAGCTCCCTTTCTACGTGTGGGCAGGACCTCTCTTCCTGGTATAGATGCCCATCTTTCTCCCTGCTATGTAATCCTGGCAACCAGCAGTGTGAAAGGGGTCAGAAATCCATTCTGCTGGTTTGAATTTACAGGACTTCAAATCTGCTAGGAGGGCAAACGTTGGTCTCAAGGTTGAGATGTGATACAGGAGTCGGAGGCATTCTTTCGGCCTCAAGCCCAAGCTGGATTCTCTGCAATCTAGTTCTTAACAGACAACCATGTGTCTAGGGGGCTATTTGGCGCTTGCCTAACTGTTAATAAAGCTAATTGTTTGATCTACATTTAACTAGCTATTCTGCAAATCTTGGACTTATACATTCTAAAAACGTATTTCACATTGACTACTTGTAGCCTCCAAAAGAAGCTAAACTTTGACTTCAAGTGTGTGTGTGTGTGTGTGTGTGTGTGTGTGTGTGTGTGTGTGTGAAATAGGCTACTGGCTCCCTTCTACCTTTGCTAGATGGAATAGATGGAATCTCCCTAGGTGCTTGACCACTAAGAACTGAACTCCACACCCCAGCCTTCTTTGCAGTGGTGAGTAGAACTTCTGAAAATGTCCCTGAAGGGACCAGCCATGCCTTCCCCATCTTTTATATCTGTGTTTCAAACATAAAGGCAATAGCTCCATGGGTTATCTTACACAGTACTGAAGCAAAGATGGAACAAAAGGTATCCTCTAGGCCAAATCACTGTGACACCTTCATCCCCACACCGCTGGCTGCTTTACTGTTTCCATTCTTGGCCTCTTCAGATCTATACTACAGCAGCATCTTTTTAAGATAGAAAAGTAGTATCTTGCTCATAGCCCATCAATCATTTTCTCTTTCCCTTTGATCTTAGAATAAAGTCTAAACTTCTTGCTGCAAGGTCATTTGAGCTGGCATCTGATCCTCCTTCTCCCTTGCTCATCTGTTGGAATCAAGAAACCCTTCTTCCAACTCATGGACCAGGAAATTCCCAAATGCTCATGCATAATAATACTCCACTTGTCATCCTTTTCCCCACTGGGTTTGCTCATCCTTCAGCCTCTGCTCAGTTGTTTCTTCCTGAAACAGAACCCCTCTGGTTTTCAGTGTATTCCCATCTCCGGTTACTACTTCGTCACTCTATACATTTTCCTCCATGCTTTTATTGCAACTTGGATGTATATATTCTGTCACCTTTACTAACAGATACTCTAAAGGACCATCCATCATTCGCTGTGTTGTGTACAGATGTTACATGAGTTTCTAGTGCACAGTAAAAGGTCAATAAATATTAATGGAGAAAAGAGAACCTCAAGGATCACCGATCACTTTCCTCCATGTGTACCAACATTGGGGGATCTCAATCTACAATACTATTTCAGTAAAAAGTTACCAATTTTTATATTATTTATTAATCAAAGACCTACTCAGCAGTTACAGCTACTGATCAGCATGAGATCATCTGTTTTACCAAGCAGAAGTGATAGAATTCCAATTCAAATCAACTAAGTGCATTACAGTTGGGTCCTGAGCAGGTTCGCAGCAGGGGAGCATTTACATGTCAGTCAACTCTTTGGGATGCTAGAAATGGCCATAGTAACTCCAGAGATGTCTTGGGGAACACTTTAGAATCCCATGGACTTCAATTTGTCATTGAATAAAAATTACATTTCTGTCAAAAGCCTCTTCAAGTTTACTGTTTTCTGTAGACTGATTACTCAAGACAGACTTAAAGCTGCTTAGGCTTCCCATAAAATGTCTCTCCCAATTACCTTTACTGAGTCTGCTTACATCAATGAGGAGTAAAATTGTGAGTAACTGAGCCTCACAGTGCTCTTCCTAGTTCCAAATGGGTGTCATTTTTGTTGCCTATGAAGATTTCTCACTGTTTATCTATCAAAATGTTGTAATCTTGAAACTTGCCTTGTCTGTTCAGAGTTGCACGAGTCCTGCCTGCTCTCTATACTTTAGGATTTGTCCACAACCTCATGGAAGCCAAGAATCAACCCTAGCAAACTAGCGATAAAAGCACCTAAAGCAGACCTCAAGGAAAGTCCTAGGGTGGATAGTAAGTTCATGTTCCTACAAAGAAACTCACGCACATCTGATGAGTATAGGCACAGACAGAACCTGAGTCACATGCATCTCCACTGTTGATTCTTGAGGGTAAAAGAAAGCCTGTCTAAAAAGAACTTTATTCGTTTATTGATTGTTGTATTTGATGGGGCATGTTAGTGAGGGGTTCTTTGTGTTGTTCAATAACATCATTGGCTTTCCCCAGAGATGGATCAGCTTGAAACTCCACTCTTCCCCGGGGAGGTAGCACATGCCTGAGCACTTCTTCAGTGATGGTGGCCTTAGCAACAGTGGCCATCACACTGCTTGCTTCTTGCCACCCGCCTTAGGATGGATTTGCTGCTTCTGCAAAACCCAGGACCAGAAAAGGCATACTTGACTATTGTGGCCATTAACTTTGTCTGTTCAGACACTGTTGCTCTGTAGTATTAAATCTACTCATGCTTGTGGCAAGACATGAGTATATAATCAGAAATTAGATGAGAGTGAGAAGTCAGGGCTAGACGTCAATGTCCAGCACTGGACCCCTCCCCCAACATTGCCTAGAGCTTTCATGCTCCTTTCAGCTTTGTGAAAATCACGTAAGGAAAACGGGGAAAGGAAAAATGCTAAGCCAAATGGCCATAAAATAAGGAAGAATGACGAGTGTCCCAATTTTGCATTCAAAATTATGATTCCTTTCCCAAATCAAAAGTTCCTCCATATGTGGGCAGTTCTTAAGCTTCCAGCTTACAAGTCAATGTCAAATTGAAACATTCATGCCTGTCTTTCTGCTCAATTGAGTTCCCATACTTGACTCTCAAGGAGGACTCTTCATTGCATGTTGATGCGTGATAGAGATTAGCAAAAAAAAGCAAGGAAGCCTTCTGAAATGGAAAATTGTGGGGGTCAGAGACAGCAAGAGAGAGTTCATCCTACATTGCCTTGCATTTTTATACTTTCCCCTACATCAGCTCACTCGGGCTAAGTAAAGTTTTAGATCCTCACCCTCATGGAAAGAGCCTGTAGTTGTTAGCACAAGCAAATACAATCCTACACTGGGAAGTTTAGGGTCATAAGTTTAACTCATTATGGACCAAAATGCAGCCTACACCCCTCACTAGAGTATCCTCTTCACAATGCAGAGCACGGCTAACAAAACTAACCAGAGAGGGACAGACAAGGCCAATCCATTCTCACTGCCGAATGAATAATTCAAAGATGGCTTATGACTGAGGGTGAACTCGAAACTTCAACAACAAATGTGAAAAAGTATCATATCATAGGTAGTATGCCTTCTTCAAAATACAAAGAACATGGTTTGGTCTCTATGTGCCCCAGAAAGTATAGATTTGATTCCATTTGTGGTCATTTGTTGGCTTCTAATAATATACTTGGCTGGTCTGTTGAAATGTAAGAAAATCACATTTTTTTCTTCTTCTTTTTTTTAGCTATAAGTTGGAGAAAAAAAAGCAAAAGGTACACTGGAATTTAAACAACTTTCTAAACTCAGGAAATTTCACGGTAGCCGAGTGGGAAACCATAATGCTTTGGGACCTAGGGCATGGCTACTGTCATATATGAGCTCTACTGGCCTAAAGAAGGACCAGACAGAGACATCGACAGGACACAGAAGATAAGTATCTTGAGAAAAGCAATGACTTCTTGGGGGTCTCACAGTCAACAATTGACAAATTCTTGAAGAAATTGCTTCCTGACCCCTCCCGCATATGCCTCCTGTTGGCTCTCTCACAGAACCAGCCGGAAGCTAGAGAGCATTTGACTTCTAACCTGCCTATTTAAAATGGAAAAACAAGCAATCCCTGAACATGAAAGAATTTACATATAAAACACCCACAATTATGCCCTGTATGATTAATAATGTTTTTTTTTTACATCTGCTAATTACATTTTACAATGAGAAAGTATAAGAGCTCCTAAGGGAAGGTGCAGCTATAATCTATCTCTAGCAGTGTGGAGATTTTTAAGCCTAAGTATTCTACATATATGTTCATCTCAATGTTTTAATGAGTAGAATTAAACTTTTCTATTTAATAAAGGGACATCACTGTTACAAATAATTTTATACTTTGTCTCATTTAAATCTCCTGGTCATCAATGTTTTTCTTTTCTTGATTTCTCCACAATTCATTATCCTGTGACATCTTGAAAATTCCTACCTGCAAAAAACTCAGTATTACATACAAATTTTAAAGGTTAATTTTGCCCATCTTTTTCCCTTCAACATATTTTTATAAATTGCTTTGGAATTTGATACAATACATCCTGATCACATGATCACACTTGCTTCTTATACCTCCCAGGGTCACGTCCCACCTTCGCATCCCCACCCTACACAGAAAGAAAGAAGCAAACAAAGAAAGAAACAAAGAAAGAAGCAAAGAAACAAACAAACAAGGGAGGGAGGAAGGGGGGGAGAGAGAGAGAGAGAGAGAGAGAGAGAGAGAGAGAGAGAGAGAAAGAGAAAGAGAGAGAGAGAGGAAAGAAACCACCAAGTACAATTTGTGTTGTCCATATACTCACTGTACCATGGTCAAACTCCCAACTCCCAGTGGCCAAACCTTTCAAGAAAACTGAGTCCTTCCTCACCTGCCCCCTCAGCATCTTTATCACCGTTTTTTTTTTTTTTTTTAGATCTCTCTTCAATAGCATCCTTTTGAACTTTTTTTGGGGAGGGTGGTAGGGAAGGGATGTCATAGAAGCCTTCAATGTCTCTCATTCTTAGTTATGAATCTGCAGTCATTGATACCACTGAGGGGGAAAAACGACTTCCTTGTCCCAAAGCAGCCGCTCCGAGACCTTATTTGGGTCAGTGGTTAAAGTAAATTTCATGTCTTTTGAATGGCTACTTTTTGTCTTTTAATAATTTATCCAACAAATCTGCACACAATAGGTCCAGACACTGTAAAGGGCCCTAGAAATGAAGCAGTAAGAAACAAGTGGGCCTCCCATCTGAAGGACCCTGTGGAAGTTGTTATTCACCTCCAAAGGCAGGCATTAAGTAAACAATAATCCAGTGAGTGCCACTGAGTATCCCAGAGTTTCTTCCATGGTCTGGGGACAAGGTGTGCTTCCTTGGTGTGGTGATATTAAGCTAATATATGAAAAACAAAAGAAAAGGTGAGCATAGACTAGACCCTAGGCATGGTGGCTTCAAATTCAGCTGTATTCTAGATGTATAAACACCCAAATTGTAGAAGTAAAGGGTAGACCCTGTCAACTGACAGTTACTTAATTTTAGAAAACTTGCCAGAGGCTGAATCATATTAAACCAACATCACCAAATGCCCTGCCTCTTACAAGTTTTGCTTTCTTTATTTTCTTTTTTTTTTTTTTTTTTTTTGGTTTTTTGAGACAGAGTTTTACTGTGTAGCCCTGGCTGTCCTGGAACTCACTCTGTAGACCAGGCTGGCCTCAAACTCAGAAATCCATCTGCTTTATTTTCTATTTTTGACTGACACATAATACTTGTATATCTTTATAGCTATAGTGTGATTTTATACACATTATGTATGTATAAACATTATAGAATGTTAAAATCCTGATAATTAGCATACCCATCTCTTTGAACATTATTATTTCTTGCAGGTAAGGCATTCCAATTTTTTCTCTTCTAGGATTTTGAAACATATAATACATAAGTGTTAACTATAATCTCCTTACTAGTATGTTTATAAGCAATATACTTAATTTAGATTCTTGTATCATAACTATAAAGAGAAAACATATAAAATTATCACCAGGAATACACAAGTCTCTAAATTATAGGGCTTGTATGGGTAAGGAATGAATGAATGGGTAAGCAGAAAGACCCAGTGTAAGCCAATGAAACACTCCAGCAGAAACTAAACCCATCAAAAGGAACAACCCTAAGACAAGAGCCCAGTCTACCCCTTGAAAGAAATTGCATTACTTACAAACTCTAATATTTGCTTCCTTAGAAAAATAAAGAGAAATTGAAGAAAAATTGGTCTTTATCCTCCTCAGGAAAAAGAGCCTTGGACTGGATTTTAATATACATGAGAAGCAGGTTGGAACTAACTCAGGAAGATAATCTGTCATCTTTTTTTAACAAGATAATATGCATTTGCTCAGAAGATGGGAAGGGAAATAAATGGATCCATCCTTCTCTGAAAACTTCACACCATGACCTACCATCCCGCGGAGACACAGAAAATGTCATTCCTGATTTCATTATGTCACTATTACTGCTGATTCCAGTGCATTTCTGGAGTAAAAGGAACTTCTTTGATGCCTCTTGACAAAATTTTCAAGCAACTCAGGATTTAAAAATGAAGTCTATTTCGGAGTACTCTTTTTAACAAATGGTAGGGGAAATTTTTTTTGGTATGAGTTGCTTAGGGCAGTGAACATTTTTTTGTAAAGTGGTTTTTCTTACATGAGTACAAAAAGATGATCAATTACAATTTGTTATAATAGAAAACCCAAAATGAGGTGGTGGCACTTTCTTAGCATCGTTTGCTAAATCACTTAAAAATTTAACTCACCCACCCACTCACTCCCATCATTGCTGACTTCAAACGATCACCTAGCATTTAATTTTCCTCTTCTGCTGATTTCCTTAGTGTGCAATCACCACTGTGGTTCAATTTTTCCCCCAAGCATGTCAGCACCAGAACACTTACACATAAAAAGTTAGTAATTATAACCAACAAATTGAAGTCAATAAACCCTAAGCTGGCAAATACTCCATTTAGACTGGCATTTTGCCACTCAATAATCCATGATTTGAATTCTGCAAATAAGAGAAAAATGGTGATAAGGACATTTGTCTATGTAAATCCGTTTCCTGATTGACAGAATCTATGATTTTCAGTGATTATCCACATTCACCAATATTCTTGTCTTCAAGTCATTATCTGTCTCCCGGCTGTCATTCAGGTACTGATTCTAAACACCTAATGCCAGTGGGGATTTTCAATTCTTAAATGATACCCAAGTTGGTGAACTTAGCTGTTAGAAGGACCGCATGAGGTTAAAGGTCTTAATTAGAGTTCCGTTTACATAGGAAAGAAAGCTTAGCTCCATCTCCAAAGGATGAATGGTGGATTTCATAAATGGCAGTCACCATGTGAGAGTGAAAGAAGATAAAAGAACTCATGTGACCCAGATTCCATTATTCTGCCACATGCCGGAGAGTGTCCCCAAGGATATGTTCTGACAAACATCAATACTATCTAAAGAGCAGTGCATTAAATGTCCCCAAAGTGAACTTATTTGCCCTCTGTGCTCATCTAAATCTCTTTTGTGAGAAGGCTGGCTTAATGTTCTTTATAAACCTCCTTCATTCTGTCTGTACACCCAACTAATGAAATGTGTGTGGTACATGCGTGTGGGAACATGTGGGTATATGTTGCTCTTGTTAACATTCATTGATTAAAGTTTGGGAAAATAATTATGCTCTTTCTGTCTCCAATATGTCCATGAAAAAAACTGAAATGGGAATAATTTTTCAAAGACTAATTTGAAAACAATAAAGAACCCAGGCAATATGGCTCCAGAATCATCTCTGTAAAGAGTTTGCTCTCCACTAAGTCCTCTCCCCCAGATTGAAAGCTGCTGTTCATTCCTAGCTAGGGCTACAAGCCCTGAATGCTCAAGGTCCTGAAGAAGCAGCCGGACTTTTCTGTTCCCATTTCTGACCACATACACAACATTTTCTGTGACACAGGCCACAGCTCAGCTACAGCGTCTGCCACAGGTTTATTTTTTGAGCACTTGTTGCCTTGATAATGGAGTTATTTTGGGGAGATGCCTGTCTACCTGGAAGACATGGGTCAGCAGGGCTGAGTCTGTACTGGTCTGTGGTAATGATTGTGAAGAGGCTGCCACTGCATGCATTTGCCATGGCATGTCTCTTCCACTGCATGCCGCTGCCACTGCATGTCTCTGCCACATGACAGATTGTTCCTTCTGAAACTGCAAACCAAAATAAACATTTCCTCCCTTAAGTTGATGGGTCAGGTGTTTTGTCACTGCAATGAGAAAAGTAACTAACACAACACCAGAATGAAAAGTATATGTTAAGATCCATCTGGTAAAATAGCTGCAGTTCATCATTGGGCAAGGGGTCCCTCTGTCCCAGTAGGTACCAGTAAAATGATCAGAGATAGGCTGGGCAGATTGAGAAGCAACCGTCCAGATCAACACAGCAAATTTTCACTCTTCAAAAACTCAGGTAGTTTCAAATAAGAAAAAATATATTTTAAAACCTCTTACCAACAACACTTCATGTGATATATACAGACCGGTAAGCATGTCAGAAAAGAAGATAGGAACAAAGGCAAAAGTAGGTAAAGGTAGAAGATAGAAGGGCATTCAAAAAAATGCAGACAGCTTTTGACAGAAACGACATAAAACATGGGCTGAGCAGTTCAGTGCTTGTGAGCACAGTTAGATCTGTTTTCTATTTGTTTGATTTTGGTTTTCAGTTCAACAAGTATCTGTTAAACATTTGCTGTCCACCCCACCTTCCTGCTTGACTTGCAGGAAAACTCACTTTGCAAATTTTCTCTTAAACCCTGACACCTTGGGTGGTCATTCTCCTTTCACACCGACACTGTGTTGTTTTTTTCTACTTCACACACACTCTGTATACCCAGTCTAATTCTCTAACTGACTTCCAGGCTCATGTCCTACTCAAATGATAGTGCATCTTTGAGTGTCCAACAGAAGCCTCAGAGCAACACATCGAAACTTGTCATCCCTACCCCCATGTGGAATAGGAGTTAACTGAAGCGCTGGGGGCGGGGGAGGGGGCAAGTCATTGATTCCCATCTACCCTGATTCCAATTCAGGTGAGTGCCATATACTTTACTTTGAATATACTATAATTTCTGTTTATGCAGCAAAGCTTAATGTTCTCCTCTGATGCTATACAAACATCAGAAATAATAATAATCTTTTAATATAATAATAATAATCTTTTAAAAATTAAACTTATGTTTTGGAACGAAAGACATATTTACATCACGTAAGGTCAGTTTGCCAGTCTGGAGGATGCAATAAGTGTAGCACTGGCTTAACTTCCTATGTAGCCAGCTCAGTGTTGTCAGCAAACTCTCAGCATCAGTACCAGCATCAGCACCAGCATCATCTGGGAGCTGGTTACAAATGGAGAACCTCAGGTCCCACCCCGGACCCAGTGAATGAAAATTTGTACTTTAATGAGATCTCCAGGTAGTTCCTCTTGTGCACCAGCAAGTTGGAAAGGCACTGCTGTGGTATCATCATCATCATCATCATCATCATCATCATCATCATCATCTCAAGGCTCCTAGATTTTTTTAAAAAATATTATCCAATATCATACTCAAAGGGGCTTAAATATATTCAATGCAAAGATTATTTTGATCTATCTGTCTGGAGTCATCACAAAGAAACCCTCTTTGACTTTACCATTTCCCCTAAGGTGAGCATGTCCTGATAACTAGAAAATTATTTTAGAAATATCTTCCTTCCAAAGATATACATTTAAGATCATTATGTTCAATCTTTAAATCAGATGCTGCCACTGAGTTTACTCTCAGTCTTCTGGAAAATCTATAGACTACTGAATATCATACAAACTGATAAGCAAGTTAGATGCTGTCAAATATATTTCATACTTATTTGAAAATAGCAGCTAAGTTTTTGAAAAATAAAATTTTGACAAAGACAAATGACTGAGTGGCAGTGACGTGTTGCAATACACCTTGACATCAGTAAGAATGTGATGTTTACTTCTGCCTGTTTTTGCTGCTTTGAGTGAGCCAAGGAAGATATTTCACTTTTTGGTGCTTGCCCTACAAGAAGCCAAGCCAACATACTTGGAGGATTAGCTGATTTGATCAGAAGCCTTGACCGACATAGGCCAGAGATCTGAACCCTGGAGTTAAGAAGGAGGAAGAACTAGAAATGGAACAGTGCCCTACCACTTACCAGGAAATCATGGGAGCTTCAGTTGGCTCCATCAGCATCCCTAAAACCTAGAAACACAAAAAGAACCCCATGGAAGGGATGGGAGCCCCCTCCTTTTAACAGACCACCAAAGATGCATCTCTGTAGTAAAAACTTCTACAATGTAGACTACTAAACACTGGGTCCTCAAAGTAGGATTATATATTCCCAATGCCTGGTCAGTGTGGCTCAACATCAGTTATTTGATATTTGAAAAGGTTCTTAGCACTTGAATTTCAAAGAGCAAATCAATTCCTTATGTTCCCTATCAGAGGGGGAGAGCTGATATTCTTGGGCATACTATGATTCATTAGAACATTCTAGAAAGTGCTTTGTATGCAGTCTACAATGGATATATATTGTTGATTAACTAACTGCTTGATAATGAGGCTAAAACAATACAGGGTTCCTGCTTTTAACGTCTACCATTTACCCAGCCAAACTGCATCTCAAAATCATTCCATATTTTTTGATGCTTAAGTGAAAATATACTTTTCTCCTTTATGAGTAACTAACTCCTTTTTCATAGGCTATAACTTAGATATATGAAGACATTTATTGTCTTCCCAATTCTCTCTAATTCTGTAAATAATCTAAACATGTAAATGCCTTCATAATGCTTTGCCAGAGACTATATGTAAATATCATTGGGTACTCTATTCTTAAAGACAACAAAAAACAAAACTAAAATACTTTTCATGTATTTCTATCCTCAAACTATTTCAGTGTCAAATTTTAAAATTATGGCATAAGTAGAAGCAATAATATTCCCTGCCCCTGACAACATGAGAGTGTTTTAAAAGTCATCTATTTATTCATTCATTCATTCATTCATTCATTTTTAAGTCTAAGGAATAAAACTGAGAAAACTACAAGCAGCTTAAGATGGTATTTAAGAATATAATCCAGGGCTGGGGAGATGGCTCAGTGATTAACATGCTTGCTGTGACAACCCAATAATCTGAGTTTGATCCGCAGAACCCAGTTGAATGCTGACATGGTAACAGAAGCACTGGTAATTCCAAAACAGCCCTATGGTGAGGAAACCAGAGACAGGACAACTGCTGGAAATTCACAAAATAGCTATCGTAGTGTACAGAGTGAATAAAAGAAATTCTGTTCCAAACATGGTGGGAAGGGCCAATGCCCAGAGCTATCCTTTGACCTCTACATGCACTGATGAGCACATTCACCCACACACTTCCCACCACCCCAATACACAAAGAGAACAGTCTGCCTTAAATTAAGATTGGGAATCCTAAAAACATAGAGCCCCCCCCCCCCTTTGTAAACAGAGAGTAAGTCAACCAGTGGAATTTGAAGTAGATTTTTAAATGATGGAGGGAAAATACCGAAGGAACAGGAAAACTGAAACTAGAATGATAAAAATCATTTCCAACAAGCAATGTAAGGACAGAGGACTTAGGTCCATGAAAGAACATTTTCTTAGCATGGTCAGGGCCTTGGGTTTGATTTCCCAGTGTGACAAACAGAGAAAAGTCATGTCAACACTCCAGGTGAGGGGTCAAGAAGAGTGGAAAGTTAAAGACTAGGGATTAGAAAAGCAGCAGGAACTGGAGAAGTCTACTGGAGTGAGGATAGGACCAGAAACAGGGAGGAAGGGCTGAGCTTCCCATTCCCACTGGCAGGAGATGGAGTGGGTGAAGGAGCCTGCTCACCCACACCCCCACCCACACCCAAACGTGGGCATCTACCCTTGCTTCAGGGCCACCACTGTAAGATTTCTTTGTCTGCAAGTTTGCAGATGAGCATAGTCTTGGGTCAAACACTAACATGAACTACATCACCAACCAGGACTACTGAATCCCTTCACAACCAACCTCCAGGTTACAGTCCAGTGTGGCTGAGCCCAAGCAATCTTAGCTGAATTATCTGGTTGATCATTTCAGATTAAATACTAACAGATAGTCCAAAAACTTCATACATTTTAATGTAGGTAAATGTTTTTAAAATCTTTTTTCCGGAAGAAACAACTATCAGTTAAATGGTACTCTCCATTTCCTACCCTCAATCCTACAAAGCTAACTTCCTGGGCACATTTTCTCTTTTCCTTCCTTCAGTTGTACAAAGAAAGAGCACTTTGGGGGGCTGGCATCTAAACCCAACTTGAGCTCTGAACTGCATACACAGCAGACCTTTTGAGCTGGGCAGCAGTGATTATCACTTCTCTCTCAACTCATTAACCTCCTTTTCTCAAATGGGTCTTCCACTGGAATCTCTATAAATCCATGCATCTCCTAATTTAAAAGAAACTTTATTTTAAAGAAGAGGAGGCCATTATTTAACGCCTCGTCCAATTCCAGATCTCAAGCTACCTTCATCTCCCCTTTACAGTCAAATTTTCCAAACTTGTTGAAATGTACTTTCCTCACTGTCCTGTGTCTCGTTTAGACTACCATATTAAAGTTGGTATCTGTTTCAATATCTACTTAAACTGCTTTGGGCAGGGTCACCAAACCTTTTCATGTTGCAGAAAGTAATGACCCGTTCTTGGGGGGTGGGTGGGTGGGAGAATACCCCCATAGTGGCAGGGGATGGGGGAGGAAATGGGGAGGTTCCAAAGGGGAGATCTGGAAAAGGGGAAACATTTGGAATGTAAATAAAGTATGAAAAATAAGTTTTAAAAAATCACAATAACTCAAGCATGCCAGTTTCAAAAAGACTTCCAGTAATAAAAATTGTTTGAGAATTCCTACATTTTTTTTCTTAAGGTTACTATCATATCAATAACCAGAAAAAAAATATTCATTTCACCTGAGCTGGCAACACTAAAATCCTGACGTTAGCTTCTCTGACTTCTACAACACATTCTCCTTGCTTTTTTCCTATATCTCTCAATGTTCTTTCCTTCCATTTCTTCTGACTCATCTTTCTCTGCCTAGTGTTTAAAAGTGAAGTTCCTTGGGGCCTGACCCCATGCTCAGTTCTTACCACACCCATTCATTGTCATAAGATAATAGCCAATCATGCTTATGAACTGGACTATAATACCTAAGAATTTATTTTCAAAGTTTATTTCTTCAACTCAGACTACTTATAATTCAAATCTAAATACCAGCTAGATGATCAACCTCCAGTTGGATTTTACAATTTTATTTTAAAATTTAAAGCAAGTCAAGCTAAATATATAGATGTATGCTTCTGGCCATAGTGGAATACATGAAAATGGACCAGGGACCCTCACTCCTAATATAAATGAGAATTTTTCAAAAATTGCAAAGAAATAATGAACAATAACCAAGATTGTCCATTTGCCATACAAAATAACTCATACAAAAGCATATAATCATTTTAGTTTACCTAAAAAGTTATTAGAAAAGCTATAATACTCAATGGTTAAGCAAATGTCTTATTGCCATCATAGGACCATACAGAAACCTTCTCAGCATAATAAACAACACTTATTATGAAAATACATCCAAGATCATGCCTAGTGTTGAATGGCCTAAGGGTCTGTATAAGACAAGGATATCTCGCTCATGGCTTCTGTTCATCAGTGTGCTAGAGTGTGTAATCAGTGCAAGGAGAGCAAACAAACAATAAATGCATAGATAAGGATAGAGGTAGTCAGGTAAATAGATGGGTGAAGGACAGATGGATAGATAGATTGAAATTTGATACCTAAATGGCATAGAAATTGGAAAAGAAGATGTTTGAATGACATGATTATCTATATAGAAATCCTAAAAAATGTATAAAAATTTACTAAAGTGAATAGCTAAACTTAGTCATGTTGCAGGCTATAAAGTTACAGCAAAAGACAAATTAAATTTCTATATACTGTGAACAGACTACATTATTTGAATGTTATTTTCAAAAAGACCACTGCTAGTACCATCAGTAACTATTAATAGATAGGTATATGAAAATATGTATAAAACATATTGTGATGGTTTGTATAAGAATGGCATCCATAGGCTCATATCATATATTTGAATACTTAGTAACCGGGGAGTAAAATTGTTTAAAATAGTTCAGAAGGATTAGGAGGGAAGGTGTGGCCTTGAGGTACATCATTGGGGGTGAGATTGAGATTTTAAAAGCCCATACCAGACCTAGTTTCTTCTTTTCCCTCTCCCTCTCCCTCTCCCTCTCCCTCTCCCTCTCCCTTTCCCTCTCCCTGCCCCCTCTCTATCTATCTATCTATCTATCTATCTATCTATCTATCTATCTCTCATGAATGTGAGCTCTCTCTCTCTCTCTCTCTCTCTCTCTCTCTCTCTCTCTCTCTCTCTGCCTCTTACCTATGAATAAAGATGTAAAGCTCCCTGTTACTGTCCAAACACCATGCCTGACTGCCTACCACTGTGCTTCTTGCCATGATGGCCATGGACCTTTCTTCCAAAACTTTAGGGAACCCCTCAATTAAATGTTTTTTTAATAAAAGTTGTCTTGGTCATGGTGTCTCTTTATAGACATAGAACACTAACTAAGCTAAATACACATTTAAAACTATAAAACATGGTTTGGAATTTTTTATTAAAAAAAAACCACATACATTAATAAAGAGATATAATACTTATCTGAAGACTCTATTTTAACCAGGGATATCAGTTACCCCTAAATTCATGTAATGGTTCAGTGTGATCACACCAAAATTCTAGGAAGCTTTTCTATAGAAGTTAGCATCCTGAATTAAAATGTTTAGATGCAAAAGAAAGGGATTAACAGTAGCTAAAGAAAATATGAAAACTAAGAACCAACTTGAATAGCTCATTATCTTATTTTAATGCTCACTAGAAACCTGATAGTTAGGAGAAAATCAAGAAAATGAGTTATTGACATAATACTATGTATAGAATCCAGTGAAATACAAAATCCACAAAGAGTAAACTAACTTCCTATAAATGTGCTGAGACAATTCAGAAGGAAAGAATACTAGGCTGCTTGGTCACTATAGTTCTGTAGTACTATTTGAGTCCATAAATTGTGATTTCTCCAGCTGTGCTCGTATTCCTTAGGATTGCTTTGCATACATATGATCTTTTGTGGCTCCATAAAAATAATTACGATTTTTTATAGAAATGTGAAATACGACAACAGAATTTTAATAGTTATCACATTAAATGTAGGCTAATTTTAGTAGCTGGCTCTTTTCACAGTTTTAATTGTGCCAATCCAAGAACAGTCAAGGTCATTCTATCATCTAGTATCTACTTGGAATTCATTTTACAATATCTCAAAATTTTCATCATAAAGTTCTCTCTTATCTTTGGTTTAGGAATATTCTTTGGCACTGAAATTTCTTTAGCTGTCATGAGTGGGGTGCATTCCTAACTTCTTATACTACAGAGCCCGAGTGATAAAGATGGCTTAACTGACATAAAATAGACAAGTAGACCAGTGGATCAAGAGAGGACCTAAAAATAAACCAAAAAAGCTATGTCCACCTAAAATTTTACAAATGGGGCAAAAACATATATTGGGGAAAAAGATATCCTGTTTAACAAATGTTCTGGCAAAAGTGGATGTCCACCTGCAGAAAAGTGGAATTAGATTCAAATGTTTCACCTTGTACAAAAATCAATTCAAAATGGTCAAAGATGATAATTGAAAACCTCAAACACTGAAACTTCAAATCTAAAACATATAAAAGATGCTTCAAGATATGGGAATAGAGCAGTACTTCCTGAACAGAACTTACACAACAGAGGAACCAGCCCTAGCTGTCAACAGATGGGGCTTTATTACAATATTCGTAAAGCAAAGGAACCTATCAGTAGAGCACACAACTGAGGATGGGAGATCTTTATCAACTCTACAGCAAGGGGAGAGCATCCAGAATTTATGAAGAACTACAGTAATTGAACACCAAGGAAATAGAACTTCCAATCAACAAATAAGCTAATGAACTAAATAGACAGCTTTCAAAAACAAAAAGAAGAAATGGTTAATAACTATTTTACGTGTTCAAAATCTCTAGCCATTAGGGAAATATAAACTAAATGTACTTTGGGGAAGTGCCTCACCTTAGTCAGAGTAATTATCGTTAAGACATCTAAGAGCAAATATTGAAGAGAAGGAGGATCTCATATTCATGGCTGGTAGGAGGGCAAATTAATACTGTCTTTATGGAAATTAGCTTGGAGGCCACTCATAAGGTTAAAAAATAGAACTATAATAAGACTCAACTATTTCACTATTGGGCATATTCTCTGAGAACATCATACCCTACCACAGAGGTATTTGTACCCCATGTGTATGGTTGCTTCATTCACTATAGCAAGCAAATGGAAGTAGTCTAAGTACTCATCAATAGTTGAATAGATAATGAAAATCAGGAACATCTATGAAATGGAATACTATTCAGCTCTAAAAAAAATGAATTCACAAAAATTTGCAAGAAAATGGAGAGACCTACTATGTATATTATTAAGCAAGGTCACACATTATCAAGAAGAAGAAAAAAACCACACATTCTTCCTCATATGTGAGTCCTTGCACATAATGTACTATGAGCACATATATATGTATATATGTAAACAAATATCTACATGTACAACATGCAGAAAGTAGAATGTTAAGGAGAAATATTAGATGATAAGGAAGGACTGAATGCAGATAAAAGACACATGAGTTATGTAAGAGGAACTAAAGCTAATTGTATCTCTAGGCTTTTTATATTGTTGTTGTTGTTAATAGTATTATTATTACTATAACTATTATTCACTTACTAACTTCACATCCTGTTCACTGCCCTCTACCCTTCACCCCTACCACAATCCTTCTCTCTTCCTCTTCCCCTTCTCGGCCGATCAGGAAGTGGCCCTGTGGGTATCCCCCCACCCTGATACATCAAGTCTGTGAGGCTAAGCACATTCTATCCCACTGAAGCCAAACAAGCAGCCCAGCTGGAACATATCCCACATCCAGGCAACAGCTTTTGGGATAGCCCTGTTCCAGTTGTTAGGGACACACAAAAACCAAGCTGCATGAACATCTGTTACATATGTGTAGGAGGCCTAGATCCAGCCTGTGTATGTTCTGTGGTTGGTGGTTCAGTCTCTGAGAGCCCCAAGGGTCCAGGTTACTTGATTCTGTTGGTCTTCCTGTGGAATTCCTATTCCCTCTGAGGCTGCACTTCCTGCTGTTCTTCCATAAGAGTCCCCAAGCTCCACCCACTGTTTAGCTGTGGGTGTCTACATCTGTCTGACTCAGCTGAGTGGAGTCTCTCAGAGGCTGCTGTCTGTATGGTTCAAGATCCACAGGTCTGAGGAAGGTAGGCAGAGAGGTCAGGGGAGAGTGGAGGTCCCCTGGGATAGCAGCTCTAGGCTTTATTTTTTTTTTTAAGAAAAAAATCTCAATAAATAGTTTTAGAATGATTAAATACTCATATGGACAAACAATGTACTTTGACAATCACACAATTCATTAAAAAAAAATGGTTCAAAATGAATAGTGGACCAATATTAATGACAAAACTGTAATAACACAAGAATATAGAAAAAATTTCACAAAATTAAACCAAGTTATTTATATAGGATACAAGGAGCATGGCTAACTAAAAATAATAACAATAAATAATTGTAAAACCTCTATTCTACAAAAAGCCCCATTAATAAACTGTGAGGTAAGCACGGTTGCAAGGGTGGGATATTTACAGTACCTTGCAAAAGAATTTTATCCAGAATTAATTTATTGAGCATTTCACACAATGTACTTTGATCATATTCACTCTTCCTTCCCCCCACTTCTCCTGGATCCACCCCTCCACACCAATTCAACTTCCTGTTGCTTTTGTTGTTATTGTTTTTAACCCATTGATTAAAACTGTTTCCAACTACTCTTGGGTCTGAGTCTCATACTAGGTTGTGTGGACCTACTAAAGGTCATACACTTAAAGAAAACTGACTCTTCCTTTTTCAGCAACTAGAAAATTGCAATAGCTCCTTGGCTGGAGTGGTGCTTCACGCCCACCTTTATCTCTCCATGGTAAGCTTTTGCCTGGATTCAGCTTGAGTAGATTCTATGCATGATGTCACAAGTGCTATCGGGAAAACAGTTTTCTTGTAGTCATCCACTGCCTCTGCTATTAAAATCTTTCTTCCACGGATATTCCTGAGCCTGGCAGGGCATGCAATGATATAGAAGTCCTAGTTGGCCAGAATTTTTAAAAAACTCTCATAATACAGTATCATAAAGTTTAATTTGAAGGAGAAAAAGACTTGAACAAAAATTCAAGAAAAAATATACAAATGAATATTGAAAGTTGCTCAACTACATTAATGTTCAGGGAAAAAAATATTAAATTATAATCAATTATGGAAAACTAAATACCCACTGTAACGGCTGAAATTTAAAACTGACCATGTGAAGCATGGACAATGACACGGGCCAACTGAAATCAAACATTGCTGGTCATGGAAATTGCCACAACCTCTTTTGATAATGATTTGGCAGTTACTATACAACCAGAATCCCACTTATAAACTATATATGCACTTATATTTATAGGTATTTAGATTTATAAAAGTTAAATATGTGGATATATCATGCAACACATCAATTTCCACTTACTAGGTATATTTACTCAAGGTGTAAAATTATGGGCTGACATAAGGCTATGTGTTGTATTTAGCCCCAAATTGGACAAAAATCTAAATACATATCAATATGTGAATATAAAATCAAAATATGATATATTAATCAGATGAATTTTCAAGGAAGCAAACAAATGACACACAGGATAACAGATAAATCTCAAATTAATAACGATGGAGGAAGTAAATGCAGAAGGCCTCGTATGAAACTTATTGAAATTTTGCAAACCCAGTCCTAAATTTAAAGAATAAAAGAAAAGAATGGCAATTTCCTTCCACCTGACTACAAAGAGCCTTAACGAAGGGAGGGGAAGGGAGGGAAGGAGGGGAAAAGAGAGAGGGAAGGTGGACGAGGTCTTGAATAAAGTTGTTTTTAAATCTCTTGGTTTTGCTTTTTAATGCATTTTAACTACAATATGGTTATAACATTTTCCTCACTCCTGCCCCACCCAGTGCCCTGTCTCCAGTCCCTCCCATGACTCCCCAAACTTCTCCCATGTTTCTTTATTCTCAAATTGGCAGCTTCTTTTTCTTTCATTGCTGCATATTTAAGAATTAACACCTTGTCTCTTCTTCCAACCTACCCTATGCCTTCAAAATTAAATCCTTCAGGCTACTTGAGACATACTCTCTTTCCCATTTTCATAGCCCTCAACATTTATATTCATGCTATCGCCGTGCTCTGTCTCCCTTCAAAGTATCTCCAAACCTTGCCAAACCTGATCACTACTCTCATCTTGTCCTACATCCCGTTATCTCTCACTCAATCTCTTTAGACATCTCAGCAGGGATGCTTGTGTCCCTCCAGTACACTCTCCATATTCCAGACAAACTCATAAAAGATTTTGACAGCTCTCCAAAGTCCTGGCAGTCCTTGTCATCAGCAGAAAGTCTGGTGTGACCTTCTCCCTGCATGCCTCCTCACTTCCATCATCCTGCTGGCCTCTACCCTCCCACCAGAGCCACCTTTGTTCAGCCCTCAAAGAGACTATCACTTCCTTTGTTCTTTGTCTTCTCACCTGCTGGATTTCCTGCTCATACAGACACTTCACCTAAATCTTTGTTCATCCTTCAACTTTCTGCTTGAATTTCATCACCTCACCAACAAAGCTTTCTCTGCTCTATAACCCCTGCAAGTCATAGCCCCGACACAGGCTTTCCCAACACTTGTGTGATCCCATAGTACTCATCTCCATTACAGTTTTATCATTACTTATATAATTCGTTGTTTAGTATCTATATCTCCTGGTAGATTTAAGCTTCAGAAGAACAAACCCCTGTCTATCATAGTCGCTAGCATATCCCCAGTACCCACCAGTAAAAGGTTCAACAAACATGAATAAATGAATTGATACAACCTAAGAAAAAGACCCAAGTGGGCCCACAGTGCCAATAAAATAAAGTGTCAACAATGACCTTCTCGGAGAGCAAGTATCTTCTTTAATCACTGACATTTTGCTTCTAAAATGGGTCCAGAGGGACATGGGACTCAGAATAGAATAAACAAGCCCATAAACTGTGAATGTCATTTTATCATTAAGGGCTGAGTCAACATAATCCCTGTTTCAAACTCCAAAAGAGATGGAAGCTTTAGCTGGGATAAAACAGTGTTCATACAGGAGAACAGCAACTTGGATTAATCTAACTGTAGAATGATGTGTGGGCTTATGTTAATATAAAGTGTTCGTTTGAAACCATTTGAAATGTCAAGAACATCAACCCGTTTCTCTGAACACTGATAATCAAAAATTTTAAAAATCAAATATTTAACATTTTTAGTAATTCAGGGTAATCAAATACTGAATGCAAAAAGAAGTTAGTTCTTCATAGCAAAATTCATCAAATAACTGGAATTATTTCTATAAAAGTGAAACTCTATTTTTTTTAATTGCCTCTAAGCCTAGTTTGCTTTTTAACTGTGCACAAGACATTTTAAACAACTTGCCCTCTATGGCAAAGACAGGAATGCCTTTCTCACTCCCAAACATTTTCCAGGGCCACAGACCAATAAAGTAAAGCATGAAAATATGAAGAGATTCTCAACACAAGGGCACACCAAGATCTACTCTCTGGGGAAAGCTTGGGACCAGCACCAAAGATTCATGCTTAATTGGGGAGGTGGTGGATAGCCATGGCACATTTTGTTTCTCAGTAAGGTTGAGTTGTTAGCAGAGCTGCACATTGTCAAACTAAATCTGGCAGCTTGCATTGGGATAGCCTGTTGAGTGAAGGGGAAATGGAGGAAGAGTTGCAAAGTTATGGCCACACTTAAGGAAGCTGTCTCAATGGCCTGAGGTGGAACAATACCATGGGTATGGAAGCTCCAGAAGCAAGAGCATGGTACCATTAGACGAAGACCAGCAGCAAAAGTAAAAAATCAAAAATATAACTATAGAAAACATCCACAGTGTGGTGCTTGATAAAGGTCTTGTGGTGATTACAGTCATGACCGTTGGTACTAAGTTCACATATTCTAAGTACTTAGAGATCAACAGCACTCAGGGACCATAAGAGGGGATAGAAAGTCAGGGAGAAAGTGTAAGAGAATGCTTACAACCTGAAAGCAAAACCATAGCATGATGAAGGGGACCAATCAAAGAGGACAAGGGAGATGTAGGAGGACAATGAAAGAGAGGATGAACAAAACAAGGGCATCTGTGTTCAAATCTCTTGGTCAAAACCATAACTTTGGCTAAAGTCACCAACATTGAGTCCTGGGAGCCTCCCTCATCCCAGGTCTCTGGGACGTTCTGATGTTCTCTTTTCCCCTAGCCCCGCAACCCCGCAGCTGCTTATGTCCATCCATTTTCCTGGTCCTCTGGGCCTCTCTCCTGTCTCCTTCCATACCTGATCCTGCCTCCTTTCCCTTTCCCCCTTTCCCTTCCCCCATCTCCCACCCAGGTCCCTCTGCCTCCTATGATCATTTTGTTCCCCATTCTAAGTGGGATTTAAGCATCCCCACTTGGGCCTTCCATTTTTTTATTTATTTTTTCATATTTTATTTACATTTCAAATGTTTCCCCCTTTCCAGATCTCCCCTTTGGAACCTCCCTATTTCCTCCCCCCTCCCCCTGCCACTATGGGGGTATTCTCCCACCCACCGACCTACCCTCCTTGGCATGCTCCTCTACTGGAGGATCTAACACTCTCAGACCCAAGGGCCTCTCCTCCTCCTGATGGCTAACAAGACCCTCCTCTGGCCTTCCTTTTTAACTTCTACGGGTCTGTGGGGTATATCACGGGTAGTCTGTATTTTCTGGCTAATATCTTCTTATCAGTAAGTACATATCATTCACGTCCTTGTGGGGTTTTACTCAGGTTATCTTACTCAGGATGATAGTTTCTATGGAACCTGAAGAGACCACCCCCAGTAGAAAGATGGAGACACCAACCTACCTACAAAAATTTCAAGCTAAAATAGTTCCTGTCTAAAAGAAATGCAGGGACAAAAATAGAGCAGAGACTGAAAGAATGGCCAACCAGTGAGTAACCCAACTTGGGATCCATCCCATGGTCAGACACCAATCTCTACACTATTACTGATATTCTGTTGTGCTTGCAGACAGGAGCCTAGCATTGCTGCCTTATGAGAGGCTCTACCAGAAGCTGCCTGAGACAGATGCAGATACTCATAGCAAAGTATCGGATGGAGGTTGAGGATGCCCATGGATGAGTTAAGGAAAGGATTGAAGGAACTGAAAGGGTTGGCAACTCCATAAGAAGACCAACAGTGTCAACTAGCCTGGACCTCTGGGAGCTCCCAGAGAATTGAGCCACCAACCAAAGAGCATACACGAGCTGGTCCGAGGCCCGGGGCACATATGTAGCAGAGGACTGCCTTGTATGGCTTTAGTGGGAGAGGATTCGCCTAATCCTGAAGAGACTTGGTGCTCCAAGGTGAGAGGATACCCAAGGAGGGCACCCTCTCAGAAGTAAAGGGGAGTGGAGAAGGGTGGAGAACTCTCCAAGGGAGGACTGGGATGGGGGGCAACATTTAGGATGTAAATAAATAAATAAAATAAATAAATAATTTTTTAAAACATGACTGTGGGCTAATTTCAAAACTAATTTTAAAATTCATGGCATTATTATGGTAAAAAATAAATAAAATGTTAAATGATTAGGCAACATGGCTGTATCAAGACCAATCAATAGAAATCTCCTGAGTATTCCGAAGGAAATATTATAGGTCATGCTTGTTGGTACAGGCTCAAAGTTCTGGCACTCAGGAGGTAGACATGAAGAGAGCCCAGCTTTGAGGCCAGTTTGAGTTACATAGGAAAACTCTGACTTAAAGTAAATTCTAGACAATGATGATATACAGGCAAAATTAGAGGTGGAAGCTCAGAGGACAGCAAAGCAAGACAAAAAATTAGCTCTGAGAGTAGACCACTACAACAGCCTGGGAAGAGGAATGACATTCAGAGTCTGGGGCAGAGTCACATAAGGAATGAATGTGACAACAATGTCAAGTCAGTCAATTTGGGAGTGGAGACTTGTGAGGAAACCCAGTTGATGCTAGAGATGATTCTTAAGGCAGCCGAAAAGGAAGAAAATTTGAAATATCTCTCCTTCCCATCTGCAAGTACCTTCTAGTAACTAAACCCACCTGGAAGCAAGCTGACAATGGAACCAGAGATATAATCATCTCTCATTGCCACACAGGATAAGCCAGAAGATACAAGGAGAAATGGACGAAAGCAAATAGCTCCAAAGCCAATCCAACTAAAAGGGTTAGGATGAAAACATTTAGCTTTTCACTACAAGATTTAAAAGATGAAATTATATCAGGGTAGGGATATGAGTCAGTTATAGAGTCCCTGTCTCACATGCAGGAAGCCCTAGGTTTGACCTGTCCTGCATAAACCAGACTGACAGTGCCTGTAATCACATCATTTGGGGGGGGGGGGGGGGAAGGGAGGTCATCCTTGACTACATAGCAAGTTCAAAAAAGATACAAGTGGTCTGGGGAGGTGGTTTAGAGGGTAAGGTTCTTGCTCTACAAACAAAAAGAGCTGACTCTGAACCCGCAGAACCCAGAACATGAAGCTGGCCACAGCTGTGCCCATCTGTAACCCCAATATCTCTATTGTAAAATGGGAGGCAGAGAAACAGATTCCAGGAGCTCATGGGCCAGCTAGCCTGGCTTTCACAGCAACAATCAAGTGATCCCATTGCACACAAAGTAGAAGGTGAGTGCTAAGGTGCCTGATGTGGTTCTTGGACCTGCACACATACATCTGCACTCAGACACACGAATATGCTTAACACACACACATACACACACACATATGTGCACACAATTTGTTGAGGTGTAAAATCAAGCTAGTGAAGTAAAAATTGTTATTTTACATTTAAAATTGAAATCTCAGTCTAAACTCAGTTGTGTGTGTGTGTGTGTGTGTGTGTACCAACCTGTGCATACATGTACAAAGATGACAATATATCCTTTCACTCTCCCTCTCTCTCTCTCTGTCTGTCTCTCTCTCTCTCCTCTCTCTCTCTCTCTCTCTCTCTCTCTCTCTCTCTCTCACACACACACACACACACACACACAGACACACACACACATTTTTTTAGACAAGTTCTCAAACTCTGCTAGCCTGGACTGCCAGCAAACCCCAGAATCCACCTGTCTCAACTCATCCCAAGCCCAGGTCTGGTATTGCAAGAGTAAGCACTGCCTTCCCTGATTCTCTTTGTGAGTGTTGGTTATCTGAACTCAGGTCTTCACACTTGGGCAGTAAGTTCTTGACCCATTAAGCAATCTCCCAGCCCCTTTGGTTTGGTTTTGTCTTATGATATTTATTGTCCCCTTCAGCTTATAAAATGAACAGGGAGTTTACTTAAACTTTACATAGAAATGAGAAATGGCCACTGATACTCTTTTTGACAATCTATTTGACCACAGATGTCCTTCAAAACTGAATACTAATTTTTTGAGTCTTTGGAGGTTGTTTTCTTTTCTTTTTCTTTCTTCTTTCATTTGTTGAGAAGGATCTTATTAAGTTGCTCAGGCAAATCTTGATCTTGCTATCTTTCTGCTTCAGCTTCCCAAATAGCTGAATAGTGGTTTTGAGACACATCACAAGATAAGATCAATTAACCCCAGAATTTTCATGATTTAACACATAAATCTGTTTCTTTGTCATACTCTACATCTGACATGAGGCAGAAACTGGTTTTTACAAACTCATAGGTATTCAGAACTAGACCTGATGCACATTCACACTGACAGATGGATTCCTGCTTGCTGAGATAGGATGTGTTACTGAGGGTCCTAAAGCAGTTCCCAGATGCTCTTCTGTTCACCAGGCACATAGCCCTACACAGAAAGGGTGATGAGAAATCTGAGGTACAGACAGATGTTAAGGATTGGAGGTGCACATCAGGAGCACTCACGGCATATACTGGCTTCTTCTTTTAACCAAGCATTCTTATACTCTCACACCACAAAGCTCTTTACATCCCTAGCCCATACTCTTCCATTAAGTTGCTCATTCATTTACCAAGTTGTGACTTACCATCCCCCTACGGTTCTTGGAAGCACATCTCAAGCTAACTGTTCACATGGTGACTTTAGTGTGATTTTATGCTTTTAAATTTTTTTATTATGCTCATAGCTATCACCAGTTACATCGTCTAACTCCCTTTCTTTCCTTCCTAGCATGGCCCTCTCACAACTTCATGTCTTTTTAAAAACAATGCACTAAGTTCAATTAGTGATACCCATATGTTCATATGAATGGGACCATCATCCACTGTAGCAAGAACAGCCTACCAATGGCGATGTCTTCAATAAGGAAAACTTCTCCCTCCCCTGTCACTCATCACCAATAGCTCTTCAGCTTTGAATGGGCTTGATAGATCATCCTCCCATCTAAGATTTTGGCTGGTTTGATATTGTGTAGGTCTTGAGCCTGTAGCCACAGCTACTGGGAATTTGTTACTGTAATAGGTATGTCATGTCCAGAAGATAGCACTTCATGGCACTGCTCTCCAACCTTCATCTCTTATATTCCTTCTGCATCCTCTTCCAAGAGTTTCCTTAAGCCTTGGTGGAGATGAAAGGCTAATGCAAACAGATGTCCCATTCAGGGCTGAACACTCAGTTTCTTAGTCTCAAAACTCCACTTCTATGTCTATTCATTGCTTCTGTTGAGCACAAAATAAGTAAATAATAAAAGTTGTCTGACTGAAGTTGAAAGCAGCCTAGGTCTATGGGTACCAGCATAAATATTCAGAAAGAAATTGAACAATGTGATCATTTAAGTAAAATAACAATAACCTCCCTAGATATAGGCTTTTGAGCAAGATTATAGTACTAGGCATAAAATGCCTTCCTGGGGAGTTAGCCTCAAATCCAATCAGAATACAATTAGTTATCCCATAAAGAGTCCTGACACTACTGCACCCATGGGCACATCTTTCTTGGCAGGTTGGTATTGCAGCATGCACTGTCAAGTACTACTTAAGACCACTGACTCCTTTCCCTAAGCAGCCTGCATAGCACTTTCCAGTACTATGAAAGTTAGCCAGCAGGAAGTAAGTTCCGTAGTCAGTTTGGAATTGATTTCCCAATGTCCTGAAGCCAGAGTGTATAGTGTGTTCATCAATGAAGGCTTAACTTTTGTTAGTGTCTACATCTATCTTCTGAGAAAAGCTGACTGTCATGACACAGAGAAGCAGTGAACTCTCCTGGTACTCAGAATTATGATCTCAAAATACTATGCCCCACTGAAGCAATGCTCTTTCCACTTCTATATACAAATAAGATGAACCTGGAATATCTTCTTGGGTTGGAAAGCAAGAAAATCATCCAGGACATTTGGTTGTGTCCAAATCCACCAGAGTCGATTTGAAGTCTCCATTTACCTTAGACAGAACAATTTTCATTAGAAGGATAATTACTGCAATGAATGGGAACTCACTCAAAATGCAACCATCTAAAAATTAATTGAACCTGAATCTAATCATTCCTCTATACTGAATTACCAGTTTACATAAAATACAAAAATAAAGCACTGGGTTAATTGGCACTATGAGAGGGCAATCAAATCCAAAATGTAGAACTCTCTACAATGTAAATGGCACAGTGTCATTAAGAAATCTATGATACAAAAACAGACAACATGAGACAATATGTCAGCCAAATGCCATCTGTGGGCCTTCCATACTTGGGTACTGATTCAAATAAGCCAACCATAGGAAGAAAGAATTGATATAACTTAAGCAAAGTTAATATGAATTATGAATTGAACTTTCAGCTAAGGTATTGTGTTAATATTGTTCACAATTAAAAGGTTATATATATATATTTATATATATATATATATATATCCTAAAATATATACATTTCTAAAAATGATGTGTATGTACCAACTCAATAGTTCCCAAAGATCTGGGTCTGAATCTTAAGTAGTGGTTCCCAGAGCTGATTGATTAAAAGAAACCAGGGAAACTTTCTTTTGGCTCTTTTAAGACAGGGTTTCTCAGTGTAGCCCTGGATGTCCTGGAACTCACTCTGCAGACCAAGCTGGCCTAGAACTCAGAGGCAAATCAACTATCTCTGCCTCCCAAGTTCTAAGATTCAAAATGTATGCCATCCAGTCATGGAACAAATGTTTACATGTATGCTAGGTGGGTAGTCCTGGAGAATTACATATCTCCTGTTCCAGGCAGTCCTCCTTGTGGTCCCCCATTCCCTTTCCATTAGTGCAAACACAGTAACAGCTCATTTGATCCTATCTGCTGGACCTCTGGTTCTAACCTTCCTAATGTTTCAATCTTTAACTCCAGTTCCTCATGGACCGGTGAACCACAACCATAAAATTATTTTCCGTGGTCCTGTATAACTGTCATTTTTGTTCTGTTCTGAATGTTCATGTAAATATCTGTCTTTCCCATTGTCTGGGGTGACTCCTGTGAAAGGGTCATTCCAGCCATCAAGGAGTTAGGACACACAGCCTGAGGACTGTTGTGCTAGACCAAGCTACTGTGACCTTCTGGAGAACAGAGAAGCCTCCAGGACACAGGCCTTCTACCTTTAACAGACATGAGATAAGATGAAGAGCAGTAGGTTTATGGTCTGTGCCAGAAATTCCACACCAAGTTGGTTCCATCACAAAAAGCTCCATGTGCCACCACTCCCGTTTTCTCCAGAGGCCATGCCTTCCTGTTCTCCCTGTCTCTTCCCTAATTCCTTTTTCTGTTTGGTCAAGATTTTTCCAGGTTCTACATTCCCAATTATGGCTTATGTATGGTTTTAAGGTATGATTCTAAATTACCAAAAAAAATAAAAAACAGATTAAAAATAAAATTCTGTTCTTCTCTGTTTCTGATTAAGTGGACATGAAATGAAGGGATTTAGCAAATGTGTTGTTAATCTATGCGCCATAGTTTTTATCCCAGCACATCAGAGGGGGAGCCAAGGGCAGGCAGATCACTGTATTGTTCTCCAGAGTTTGCTCTTAATTTTAGTGAGTTGAAGAATGCCCAAGACTATGTAAAGAAACACTGTCATATAAAAGGAACTTAAATTTTAAAAAAAAGGAAAAAAAAAGGTGTATGCCATCACGGCCCCAATTTTTTTTTCAGAGACACTTTTAAAGAGTTGGATTTCCTATCCTCATCTACAGCCCTGGGCATTAGGGATTGGGTCTAGCTTTAAGAAAATGCATCCAAGAATGCTAATAATCATCCAGGTAGCACTGACTACCTGAAGTCAGTGAAAGTGAGTCCTACCTTTAAGTAGAATCTTTTTATTTAAAGTACCTGTGCAGTCTGGCTCTTACCAAAGTGCCTGTGTGTATCTTAAATGTTCCTTTCAATTTAACCAAATAGCAGCAATAAGTACAATCATTTCAGGTAAATCTTGTGGAGCACTTTACATCACCATCACTGCCTGCACCCATATCTGCCTTTCATGGATAAGAAAACTGAGACACAAGAAGTTAAGTAAATCCATTGATGATACATCGCTCCTGATGAAGGAGTAAAACAGGCTGAGGCCAGAATTGGTCAAATTCTAATGACCATGTCTTTTTTGTGATATTCTATATCTTCTCTTGAAAAGAAGAAGCGAGTTTTCCCTGCTGCATACATTGTTTCTTCCATATTGGTATTCAGAATCTGTTCGTTCCCAATCAGCATGTGGATATCAACTCCCACCGAAGACCCAGTAAAGGAATGAACAATCACTAATATCTGAGTACACAGGAAGAAAATTGACAGGAGAAAAATCAACACATGAATTAAGGTCCAGAATAATGGCATCATCAATAGTAATTCCCTAACTTCAAAGGAATGCACCCTTTACTGGTAAACTAAAATCGCTTCTTCTTAAAAATAAATAATGAGTGCGCAGGCCCTAAGTGTGTCAGAATTTCATGCATCATGTATTTCACTGCAGGAACCGACTTAAGTCAACAGTTTCACATCCTGACATTTTTAATAAATCTATACAATTGGAGGTATAAGCAAAAAGCTATTATCCCCTCAGAAAAGGTATAGACAAGACTTAACGCTTCTATTTAACACTCCTTGCTGTAGCTTTGAATTTCTGAAAAGATATTTGTTTCCTTTGAAACACTTTCCCCTCATCAAAGTAAGGATGTCTTATCTTTGAGAAGCAATATGCTGGATCTCAGAATGAACTCTTTGGTCTTTAATGTAATTTTAAGCATTGCTTCTTAAACTCCAAAAAAAAAAAAAATGTATATTCAGAATAATCAAAAACTAAATTCCCAAACACTTGTGCTAAAGTCCTAAATTTTTCATTCCTCATCAAGACAAATCATGGGGTATCTTGCCAGAAAACTAACCTTCTCAATAAGTCCAAATTGCACTCGGTAAAGGATTTTATTCCCAGGGCATAGAAAGCTAAAGTGCTGTGAGCCTATCTGGAAGCCTGCCCTTGGCAGACACATTGTAAATGTAGTCATTTCCTCTCTGCCAGAGTCTCAGGGGTTGGTGTTTGTATGAGTTTAGTCTGCCCTAGCACACTAATACATAAATCAAACAATAATTTTCTGAATTTGAACGACTGTTGTAGCCAATCAAGATAATTTGGAAGCTCCCAATCTCCCAACCATTTTCTCTGTAAGAAGTTCTGTGGCAGCACTGTAGAACACTTTTGTTTGGAAGCAGAATTACAAGAGCTCTTAATTGTTTGGGCATGTGTCAGCCAGCTCCCCTCGGTAAAGAGGCTGCATGAAGACGCAAATTGTCATAACAAAATATTCACAAATTCACTGGCCTCTGAAAATTAGTCCCTTCCCAACCATCAGTTTTGTTCCGGTCAAAATCTTTGCAATCAACCTCTTGTTGATTACTTACAACAGTCAACAGTGCTATGCAAATCAGTTTGCAAAAGGAAAGTGGAATCTTGAAGGGAAAAAAGGTTCAAGATTGCATAAAGTCAGTGGAATCAGAGCTGGAGACCTTCCAGAATCTCATGCTAAGCCATGGACGTGTCAGCATTGGGACAGTCAGACCAAAGAAAAACTAAAGAAAGGTTTTTTGAACTTTTCAATTTTTAGGGTAAAGCTTCAATCAATTCTTTGTTTTTGCCCTGCACACTTCGTTCCCATTTTAAGAAGCCACATATATAGGGACCATAGTCCAGAGTTAGAGATTGGCAGGTGTTCTCTCTGTGTCCTTCCCTGCTTGTAAGGGTGTTCAATTAAGGTAGCTCCCCACCACTTTCCCTGAAATAATAACATCACTTGCATATTTTGGACAACTGATGTTGTATCATTCTCATTTCTGTCTTTCTCAAATCCAGGCTTGAAAGACAGGATTGATTGACCCCACCTGCCATGAGCTTGCAGTGGAAAGATATTTTTTGCAGGCCTAGTCTTTCTGGCCATAGGCCTGTTATAATTTAAGATTTCTCCCCTTGATCTTTTGTTTTTGGTGGCTGTTATTCTTGGTTAATTATATTTTTTCTCCCTAGCCCTATGCAGTTCTGAACTCTTAAATGCAAAAGAGTAAGCTGAACAGTGTGAACTTAATCCTTAACTTGAATAATCACATTCTTCAAAATAAAGAACAGAACATTACAACGTGTCATTTATTTTGAATTCTGGAGTCTTGAAAAAAAATAGAGACAACCAAGAAGCCATTATGTACCAACGACTAGTCTTCATTATCTATGACAGGGTGCAAGCTGCTTTCCCGGGGTTACAGCAAAGCCTAGGACTGGTGTTTGGATCTGGGTCTTCACATAGTAAAAGAAATGAACAGCAATATAGCTGTCTCTCTCAGGATGGGGCTTGGGATGGCCTTATTTAGTTTCAAAGTGGTGCTCAAGATATTCATGAACTAAAGGAAAGTGCCTTTATCTGCCTTTGGCTTCTACTCATCCCATTAGCTCTGCTCAGCTATTTATTTAAAAGATATTTTACTTCATTTTGTGCCTTTCAACTACTTTCTCTCCTTCTTAAAAACTCTCCCATTCATTCTCCCTTCCTTTCATTCCTCAAGAACTGGCTGAGCACCTATTGTGTTGTAGCTGACCTTGGCTAGGCACTGGGTAAGATAGACATGATTCAAGAACTCAGGAGTTAGTGGGTGGCAGAGATGACAATGGACAGCAGGAACAGCATGGTGGTAGCAACGAGGGATGTGTACCACAGAGGTACCAATATAGTCTCACTATAGCTGGGGCATCAGAGAAGGATCATTGGAAGAGGAGGCATTTCAGGCAAGAAAGGAAGGAATTTTTCAAGTAGCAGAAGATTCTGGGTGCAGGAAACAGCTATGTCCTCTAGAAAACTGTGGTGACCAAAAATGGGTGCATTACATAGTCACTGGAAAAAACAGGACATACAGTGCATAGTATCTACAGACCTGCACTCCTTAAGGCAAGTCCTTACTGGAGCAGTTGCAAATTGGAGATGAATTTCTTCCATACATTTTTTTGTCAATGCTTTAAGAAGCACTGGGCAGGGTCGGCTGAGGAGCCAAGAACAAGATTAACTGGCCATTTGTTTTTATGTTTCTTGTTTTTCTTTATTCCCTTAATGTACATGCTAAGGAACAACAGAGTTATCAAAAAGTTAGGATTGTCTTCTAATGCTGTAAAGAATGTCATTTTCCATCTGTACCAGGAAATGTATAAACACATAGGGCTGACTGAAAGTTCTACCAAGCTAATTCAGGCAACCTTCCAAGACAATGGACTTAATTGAGGTGGATACAGTTATGAGACATGTGATCTTTGGCATCTGTCACATTCTGACTTCCACCTCACACTCTTGGCATGACTTGGATTCCTCAGACTTTTCACTCTGCTTCTCAAGCCACAGGATGAGATGAAGGATGAAGAGCGCAGGCTCAACAGAGAAATTCAAGTAACAATCAACACAGAGACCAGTGTATAAAAGTGCTGATTCAGCCTCACCTGTGACAATTACAGTTTTGTTACTATAAAGCAACCCTATTAGTCAGAGCAAATCAAGAGCATGTTGATAAGTGTATTTGTTAGGTTAGAAAGTTTTCTTCTTTGAGAAAAAAAAAATGACCAAAAAGGGGGGGTGAGAAAATATCTACAATACTGCAATAGCTCAAGTTGCCCAACACTTTAAAGATCAATTTAAAACACAGTCACATCCTTGCTATAGATCTCACCTCCTTAAATATCACCTCAGCTTGATAAACCACATTCATAAATTCCACTGTGCCTGATTTGCTCCTCAAATCTGTTACGATTCAATGAAGAACGTGTGAAAACCAAGTGGGATTATTTCAAGCATGAACTAAAGCATTTTGCTACCAGAGGTAAACATGACCAACATGTGACGTGAACTGCAGGAAATCAAAACTCTTGTAAGAGAAAAACAGAACCACAGTAAAATTTCCTCTTATCCATCTTGCTATGGTAATACGCTAAGACATTTTTAAAGATCAGTGGAATGCTCATGACATTTACTTGATAGAAAATTTTTACATATGAGAAAAACATTGATCCTTTAACTATAAAGTGTAGGCAAGACATCACTTGTGAACATATGAAACACTTCAGCTAAGTAAAGATGCTAACCAGACATCAGGCACCTTCCCTTGAGCTGAAAAGGAGGTCTGACTGTCACAAAGAAAGACCTAACAGTCTTATAATTTCATAAGCCTTAACCCCCACCCTATTTCTGTAAATATACAAGATTCTTGGCCAACAAAGAAATTTAACATGTTGAAACTTTGACAGGGGGATTTTATACTTAACATATCACTGATACTTTTATACTATATTCTTATGGGAGAGGAGATCCTTGGGCCTAAGGGTGTTAGATGCCCCAGTGTAGGGGAATGCCAGGGAGTCAAGAGGGGAGTGAGTGGGTGGGTGGATGGGAGAGCACCCTCATAGAAGCAAGGGAAGGGGAATGGAATAGGGGGTTTCCAAAGGGGAAAAAATTTGAAATGTATATAAATATCCAAAAATAAAAAAATAAAAATCGCTGGTAAGGACCTCGCTGATTTGGAATTAGAGATCTTTTGTTTGAGTCTTGAATTATATGTTTATACTCCATTTGTTTGTTTGCTTAGAGCAAAGGTCTCACTATGTAGCCCTGGCTGCCCTGAAATTCACTATGAAAAACATACTGGCCTCAAATTCATAGAGATCCATCTGCCTCTACCACCTATATATTTACATTAATGGCGTGCACCATCATGATCAGCCTTTATCATCTATTTTAAAAGAGAGTTTGACTCAGTAAACTAGCAAGATAGAAACATAACCCGAAAACAATAAAATAATATTTAAGTCCACCCAAAATGGGGAAAACAGCAATTTTGAAAAATAAAAGAATGCCCATTTCCATATCAATAAATGCATATATTATATAAAGCTAATTATAATTAATGTTTTAGCTATTCATTTAAACAAGTCCACAGGAACTTCTAACTGAAGACATTCCAAGAAATGTCATTAGATGTTCACTGGAGTTACAAATATATGAAAATAATGATCCTAAAATATTAGCTATTTATTATAAAGACTTTTCACTAATTCTAAGTGATCCCACCCCACCAACCTCCCCTCAAGAAAGGACTGGAAAGGAAAGAAAGAAATGTTGTAATTCTTTAAAGTATGATAAGATAGGTTATTTTCTCCTTTGGCTCAACCCAGAGAGGTTGTCCTTCTCTGGAAAAAAAAAAAATAACTTGGAAAGTGCCTGAGACACAGATCTTGCCTGTCACCATCCCAACAGACAATACTTTCTAAAGATGTGGGATTTCTTCTTTTTCTCTTTCAAACCAACTACAAGTTGCACAGGGGTGAATACATTGTTAGACGTTCTTAGAAAATTCATCAAACTCTATTGAAAGACTAAAATTATACTTTCATTTTAGATTCTTCAATTTCAAATCACTAAGATAAAATCAGACATGACCACTGAATTCTGAACTAACTCAATAAAAATCATAAATTATGAAAGATTTCTACTAATAGATGGCTAAGTAATGGTACCTAATTTTAAAATGGTTTAGTTATTAAAGGACAAAAAACCCACAAATGGCATATAATTTTCTAAGGAGTTTTATAATATGTGCAACTTGCTAGAATTAAGGTTATCAACTTTAATATGAACAGCTTTCATCAAATTTGAATTTAATGAATGCCATGTGAAACAAGCAGATTCAATACACTGCAAACAGCCTAACCTTTAATTCATTCCATAGATATGATTTGCCTCTAAAATCCAGAAGCATCACTTCTAATAGCTCATCCTATGGCAGAATGGATTATGTTATATTCATTCTACCTCTAGGAAGGAAGCTGGCATCCATAATAGTACCATTCAACTGTGTGCTATAAAGCATGAACCAGCAGAACTCTCATAGCATAAAATATGAAGCTATTTTAAACATAGGTTGTGATAAACCTGAGGCATTCCTATTTCCACTGAATGGATACATTATTTGATTCAAGTCTTTCTAATACTCCTACCTGAGATCTGTTATACAGGTTTAGAAAAATGTCAAGCTCCAGTGTGTGTTTTAAGACTAAACTCACGGTTTCACAAAGAGCACATTTAGGATTCATTTCACAGCAACTGTTGGAGTGAGCATTATGTCTCAGATGGAGGAGTAGGAGAAGGGACCAAAGGAGCTGAGGGAGTTTTGCAGCCCCATGGAGGGAGCAACAGTGTCAACTGGTCACCCCACCCTCCAGTGCTCCCAGAGACTGGACCACCAACCAAAGAATACACATGGAGGGACACATGGTGCCCAGGGACATATGTGGCAGAGGAAGGCCTTGTTGGCCATCAAGGGGAGGAGAGGCCCTTGGGCCTGAGGGTGTTAGATGCCCCAGTATAGGGGAATGCCAGGGAGGGAAGATGGGAGTGTGTGTGTGGGTGGGTGGGGGAATACCCTCATAGAGGCAGGGGGAGGGGGGATGGGATAGTGGGTTTCCAAAGGGGAGACCTGGAAGGGGGGAAACATTTAAAATGTAAATAAAGTATCAATAGTAATAATAATAATTAATAAACAAGGTGGGTTGGTTGAGAATTATGAAGCATTCGTGAGCCTTGCTCCCAAAGTCACATGCACAAGTGAGGCTCAGATCAATATTCTCATGAGATCTAGCTGATTTTCCAAAATATTCTATCCCTGAGAAAACCTCCATCTTATAAAAGCAATTTCTAGAAGTATTTTGAAACTGGGGAGGTTTCCACATCTTTCTGGAAAGTGAACAATTGCAGATTAGCCTAATGGAGCTTAAAAGGCTTAGGTGAGGGAGTAAAAATCACAAGATTATGATAGGAAGAGCACAGCTTCAAGTTTGTGTGCACTCCCAAGGCTTCAAGTTTGTGTGCACTCCCAAGTTCTAATCTCAGCTCCAGGACTGAGGAAATGGCTCAGTGGGTGAAATGCTAGCTACACAAGCATGAGAACCTCAGTTCAAATCCCAAGACCCCACTTTAAAAATGGTTGTAGAAACAATCTGTGATTTCTATGGCACAATGAGCAGTAAAAACAGGAAAATACCCTGGAAGCTTGAGGGCCAGCTGGCCTGGTTGGTGTATGTAACAGCTGAGGACAACAAAGAGACCCTACCACATCTAAAATGGAAGATGAGGACCAACACCCTAGGTTGTCCACTAACTTGTGCACACATTCACCATGGGATGGACATAAATGCACATACATACACATACATATCACACACACACACACGGTAAAAAAAATTTTTAAATTAAAATTAAAAAAAAAACTAATTTAAAGATAGCTGTTTAAAGTTGAATAACCTAAACTTTGATTTCTCCCTCTATAAAATTTTGATAAAAGTAGATGTAATAATACTATATTTCAAAGAAACCATGTCTATGTTGTAAGACTTTAGTTATACTTGGGTCCTAGTCCCAAGATGTCTCATTATGTATGTGCAAAATATTCCAAAATCTTCAAACATTTGAAATCCTCTGGCTCCTAGTACTCAACCTACAAAACCTCCAGGACCCTAACCAACCCTCAAGAGACCTGAGGCCCTAGGGAGATTAGAGGTTTAGTGGGGTGAGGGGGTGGGGGCATCCTGTGGAGACAAGGGGCATGGAGGAGGTAAGGGATATGGAACAGTCAGAGGGTGGAGCAGGAGAAGATTAAAAATCTGGATTGTAAAAGTAATAATAATAATAAATAATAATCATAGTAATAATTTTTTTAAAAAGAATATGCCCAGACAAAACAGGACACAGACAAGGTAACACTACCTTTAGTTACAATCTTCATTATACTTTCAGTGTAGATTTGTGCATGTACACACACACACACACACACACACACACATACGCACCCACACACCAATGATCAAGTCTCTAGCACAGTGTTACAGGTCAGAGCCCCTGAAAATGCAGCTATGAAAGCATATTGACACATGATCACTAACGTCCCAAATTCCCACACTGCATGGCCCTTATCTGCTCTGTCCTCTCCTCCCTCCTATGCTAGGAACCAATGCCAACAACAGCCATACCACAGTGGATTGTGTAGCCCTGGGGTTGCCGCAACACTAATGGAACATAACATCAAATACCAATTCCAGCCTGCAAATGGTGATCCCAGTTGGCCCTTCCCATGTGTAGAAGGATGTTTCATATAAAATGAAATGAAGATTCATGATCTATTAAGTTTGCTCCTACCACGTTGAATATATGTGAGCAGAGACTTGCTTAGCTATGGCAGTCAGCTGTTAGTTTTCTACTTAAAGTTTAAAGTTTACAACTCCCACATTGTTTTATCATAGTTGAATTTGTTTAGACCCCTTTGCAAATTTTAACTTGTCTTAAAATATTTTTTTAATGACAGAACTGTAAGCCCTGAATACCAGGTGAGTTGCTTTTGTGATGCAAAATGAATCATTTTTGGATAAAAATGTTAAAAAGCTGTTTTGCCTTTGGGCATCTTCTCCATTTATAAATCTTGTTTAAAAGGAAAGGCATGAAAACATTTTTGTGAGATTCAGAGTCCATGGGGATGTTTCAAGTTAAATTTGTGCTTCGTATTCAAGCTCATTTCCTTTTAAAAGCAGAGACCCTAATTTTCTGTCTTGCCTGCTTAACAACAACCAGGTTTCCTCAACCTGCTCCAAAATACAGCAAAGCCAGGTCAACCATCTTTAAACCAGAACTTCTAGTTCCCAAAGCTCCAAAATACGATATTTTTTTGAGTGGTAATGTAAATGTCACTAGTAAAAAGCCCCACGTTTAACTTCATGCAATAAATCCCAGTTAAAAAACAAGTGCATTGGAAGTATTGTGTAAGTTAGCCTACAGGGTATGGGGTCAGGTGCATATGAAATATAAAGGAATTTCACATTTACCAGTGGGTTTTGATCATTACATATATGAAAACATCTTTAAAAAAAAAAATCTGAAAGTTAAAATCCAAAACCCTTTTGCAAAGAAAACATTCAACCTGCCTACACAGTGCCTCCAGAACCTCTTCTCTTCCCAAGGTGTGACACAAACAAGATACACAGAATCAACCATGCTGTCCTCAATTTTAATTTTTATAATGTCTTCAGAAGGCAGCTGCAAAAGTCCTTCCCTCTGCCTACCTTTTCTAAAAAAATAATTATCAAATGTTTCCCCTACTCATTCCACTCACTAAAATTTCTTACTTTCTGTTGATTTCTGACTTTTATATAATTTGGCTAGTATTCCTAGAGGCCTGAATATTTCTTGAATGTATCTACTGGGAGTCAAATCAGTTAGCAACCTGCACAGATTTTATACAGCCTAGGGTCTTAGAGACTTGGGTTTTCTCCAGAACTTCAAATAGCTCTCACACAAGAAACATCTGTCCAGAATACAGTGTAGAGCCTAAACAGAAAGATACTCTTCACATGCTTTCATTTCCATAAATAAGATGAAGTCTCCACAGCCATCAAACAGACCCTAAGGCCAAAATTTAAATGTCAGTATTTAGACACAGAACTAGATTTACCTATGTATTTATATTTTGCAATAATATTTGGATGAATAGAGCACTTTCCTTTTGGAATTTGATGGACATCAACTGTAAATTCTAAAAGTTTACTTTCTGTAGACATACACCAAGAAAAGGATAAGCTTTATTTAGTGAGGAAAAACACTGAAGAGTAACCAGTCCTTTCCTGTCTTGGTGTCCCTGTTGCTGTGATGAAACATTGTGACCAAAACCACTTGGGGTGGAAGGGGTTTATTTGGCTTATGCTTCCACATTACAGTTCATCATTGAAGGAAATCAGGACAGGAACTCAAGCAGGGCAGGAGCTGATACCGAGGCCATGGAGGGATGCTGCTTACTGGCTCATTCCTCATGGCTTGCTCACCTTGCTTTCTTATAGAACCCAGACCTACCAGTCCACAGATGTCCCCACGCACTATAGCCCGACTCCTCCCACATCACTTAATAATTAAGCAAATGCACTCAGCTTTGCCTATTGCCAGATCTTATGAAGGCTTTTTTCTCAGTTAAGGCTTTCTCCTCTCAGATGACTCTAGTTCGTGTCAAGTTGACATTAAAGTAACCAGCTCACCGCCCTTCTCTGAGATGCAGAAATCATATCACTCTGTGTTTAACAAGAAAATCAGACAGAATGTGTAGAGGCTTAATATGATTAGCAATAGCAGTGATAACTAAAGCGATCAATATTTGTTATGACCTTATTGACACTAGTATTCTATCAAATGAACAACTTGTATTGTATAATGCTCACAGCATTTTGGGGGGAAAAAAGAGAAAAAAGAGAGCTACTACAATATTAAGACACATGCCCAAAGCCTTATGTGGTAATAAATGGGGGCTCCAACTGTAGTATCAGACCTCTGGTCCCACAAATTTTAATTATTCCACTGGGCTGACTTTTAGCTCACTCACCCAAGTTAGATGAAGAGTGGTGAAAGTAATGGGCTCTCCTAATTTATCTATAACTTGTCTAAAAGCCTCTCCCCTGGGACCAGGACATTACGGTTTAGATGCCAAGCTACAAAGAACTGTAAACACCTTGAATACATAGGAAGGGTCACCTGGTCTTCCTTCCACAGGAAAAACGTAGCAAATGGCAAAAATGTAGCCTAGATATATCAAAGCATCTGGGCAAACTTGAGTTGGTGTGAGTTGAAATACTGTAGTCATATCTGTGTGATGTTATTTTGAATGACAGGGCCATGAAAGCAATAACCAGAAAGAAAACACAGATGTAATACTTACATATTACATGGCAATTATTTAAAAACATTTCACATTCAAAGTTCCTGTAAGGTATAATTATAATTTATTCTGACTTCAAGTGCCCTGCCTCCCACAGTCCAGTGTTAAAAGACTGAAAAATTATCTTGATGACGGTAAGGGTCTCTCACTGCCAGGCTCCAAACAGCTTTCCAGCTCTACATTTTCCTCTTGTGAGTCCCTGAGGCCCCAAACTCTATCCAGCTTTAGACTCACTGCCAACATCATCGTTGTGCAGTGGTTGATCTGGTCTCGTCAAGGAGTGACAAACACTAGTGACCAGACACTAGTCCCATAACCCACAGTCAAGTTGCTTCTGCCATTTGTCATTGAGTCACATTCTTGTGACCAAGTTTTGAAAAACCGGTGTGTGCATTGAAGGGAAGACAAAGTCTCCACTTGTCCACCCACTGATAATAATTTATTTCTTGTCCCCATATTTCTGTAATTGGTCTTATGATGTCATGATCCTCCAGGACTAGGGCCTTGAATTATTCTCCATCAGTCCCAAGTCAGATTTTGTGACTGTCACCATGCTGATGGAATTGTACAATCAGTGCTGTTTGTCTTTTGGAAGGCTAAACACCTGCTTCAGCGTTGGCCACCACTAAACTTCCACACACATTGGCACATGCTCATTAGACTTTGTTACATCTCTATGATGCCCAACAGCTATCTTAGTTGCTAACCCTTGACTCCTCACCAGCCTGCAGGCTGCTATCTTACACTAGCCAACCTCGTTCTGTATCCGTGAATCCTCCAAATCACCTGTCTCACGCCTGCAGTTCACAGGTCTCCTAATATGTAACCTTAAACAAGCTGCCCCCCTTAGACCTACCCTGGATGCTATATTTAGTATTCAATGAACTCATTTAGCTATTTTATTCAAAACTTAAGAGTTGAATAAGAGTTGAATGGATTACCTTTTAGTTATATGAGCCAAAGAGGGATGAAGATTAAAAAATCAACAGAAACAGGGTCTCCAGTCCCCTACACAGTGCATATAGTATTTAACTACATCATCCTGTCTACTCCCATGTATTTTCTCAGCACCTGATAGAGTGTTGCAATTCTCACACCTACCAAAGGACTTTAATTGCATCAATTTCTCTACTTCATTCTCTTTTGTGTTCTGACCTATACTGAGTATAACATTTCAGCACAGATAACTCAGAAGGAAGTTAGAAACAGAAAGACTAAGTCTCAAGCTCCACTGTAGTTAATTTTTATATCAGCATCGCCATGCCTGGAAACCACAATTCAGAAAGTGTTTTAACAGGTCACACTTCTCTAATCCTCTGCCTGTGGCAGAGAATGGCATCTACACCATTCTAGTGTAGAATTCTTATCCCAGGGAAACACAAATGTATACACCCACCTTACGGAGCACTAGCATCAAACCTGATTCCACTCACATGCCTCTCGGTAAGACAATTTGGCTTATTGACAGAATACAGATGAAGGGTTCCTTACAGGAGCATGGGTGATCCCAGCAAATAAGGGAGAGATTGCAATCATGTGAAGATCTAATGATCCATCTTCCCCATACCTTTCACTCTATGAAGAACATCAATAGTCAACAGGCCTAAGAAACTTGAGGGTTTCTTCCATGCAGTCACAACTGCTCTGATAAAGATGATAGCTTTGTGCTTGGAGGATAGCACCATGTAACATCTGGTTAGAATCAAGTATTACCTTTCAATTCATTGTTACACTGGGGATTCACAAAGACAGAGAGGCCACTGAAGTGTAGCTTATGTGTTTAGAACTTTCGAGAAGTTAAACACATTCCTCCATAAAAATCGACTTACTTTACCAGCACGCAGCATGGCTAAAGTACTGTGGGTACCAAGGTAGAGCATAAACTGGGGAGCAATAAGCTAAACCAGGCACTGAAGTCCCAGTGACACAAGCTAATTTGCACATCAAGCCAATTGCTCCCAGTAACAAGCAGCATTTTTTTAAAAAATGCAGATCACAATCCGGAAAATCTGAAGTCAATCCTTGCTAATATTCTCTTCCCAGTGAGTGCACTAAAATTAATGTAGTAAGCCTTAAATTAATCTTTTTCTTCTGTGAATTGGAACAAATATTCAGGATGTATTGTAAGTTGAAGAATGTGTGATGAAACTTTTTCCATATAGATTAGATATCACACACACACACACACACACACACACACACACACACACACACCTGCACATACAGACAGACAAAAATACTTAGTGCCTATCACATATCAGGTTCATTTTAGACACTTAGATACATCAGTGACAATAGTATTTCAATATCCAAAAAGTCACGATGCCTAATACAGTATATATAGCAACGTAAAATGCACTTCCTAGTGTTTCCATTTTAAAAAATGTTTATGAGACAAAAATGCCAATGCATTCTATCCAACACCCATTATGGGGAAACTTTTACCAATATTTGCCCTCATTGTGGAAAACCATGGAGAAGAGTGATGTGGTTAAAACATCCAAAGACATCCCCCCTTCTCTCTTTCTAAATCCATTTTCAAGAATAAGTTCCTTGAAACAATGTTCTCTTCCATCTTCCTCTGTAATGATCTGTTTTCCACAATGCCAGTAGATGATAGAATAGAAATCTAAAAAATGGAACAACTCTTAGTGAGTACTGCCAATGGTATAACAGATGGAGAACTCTGTCTTATAAATTCCCACTGCTAGTTACAGGGGTACCATCTAAATTGTGATCACCTACTCTCTTAAGCAAGTTAAAGTGCATAGTCATATAGATGGTCTCTAAATGTTCTCAAAGCTATCCTAATAGGAGCTAACTAATTTCCAACTTGGTAATTTTCAACATATACATTTGAATGTATACCAGTCGTAGCTCTTACGTAGTACAGCTCCAGCATGAGCCCAACATTATATTTTGTCTCTTGTTTGTACAGCAACTATCAAGACTATCTCTACTGAAATCTACAATCAAGATATTAAGCAAGAAAAAATCACCAATTCTCTCAGTTTTCTATTTTACCTATGGAGGCAACTCAACTACATACAAACATGGGAAGGTCATGACACTAAGTGGCCCTCAACAAAAGGTTCCAGCTCTGTTAGATGTCTGGTGGGGAGGGTCAAGAGGAAGGAAGGGGATTGGAAAATTACTGAAAACTGAGTCAGAATAGACAAGTATCTTCAAGACATGTCAGCAAGGTGGCCACAGCCACCTGAAGGTGTTTGGCTTGGAATGCAGTCGTGAGTAAGAGGAGGCAGATGGTTGAGGCTGGAGACCAAGCTGTCTTAGCTGTTGCTCCCATTGAGTCTCAGGGAGGGATGCTTTTCCCTGGGAGACCTTCCAAGTAAAGCCTTAAGGTAAAAATCAGAAGAAAGTACAAAGCACTATGGCCTGAGGTTGGACTCCTCAGGATGCATTTAACATTATCCCATGTCCTTAATCCTCTGACAACTCTGTTAGGGATAAATTATCATCTGCACTCTATCATAAAGAAGACACGCAAGTTTATCAAGGTTAAATAAGTTGCCTATGATCATTCAGCAAGCAAGTGGCAGAGCTGAGGTGCCATGTCACTCCACAAATGTATTTCCCATTAAGAGAAAGCTTATGACATCTAAGAAAATGATCAACTATTCTCAAAAAGGATAACCTATTTTATAAGCATATGCTCCCCCTGTCTATTCTTAATCATCCTTCAATGTGTGAATGGTCATTAAAAGTCTATAAATAAACAAGCCATTAAGTTTAAAGCTGAAGTGTTAACATAAGCACCTTCTACAGTTGCCACTGTTGAAATGTGTGAATGCTCAACACATTTTTTTTTAATGTCTTGAGCTGGATCTTTCCAATAGTCAGTGGGAAAGTGAAGAGAAAACAGGATGAACTCTGAATCCAAAATGTCCTGTCTTAACATCTAGCCCCACTGCTCATTATCCTGTGACTTGGCAAAGCCATGCCTCAGTTTCTTCATCTGTATCATGGGAATCATGCTAGTATTACACACAGGATCGTTTAATGACCAGGTGATCTTGTAAGAAAAGTTACTTTATTATTCTCCTGGTTGTTGCTTCCTCATATGCACGAGTTCATCTTTTTCTAGCGAACTTCAGTCTTGGACTGTATCAATAAGAAAAATAAAAGTGATTTCTGTAAGAGAAAAAACAGTTAAGAGTTGAAGCTCCACAACGGTTGAGAAGCGTGTCTATCCCATCGTCTGTCTCTGTGTTCCCCAGCTGCTGGGCTTGCTGATAGATCCTACACAGTGGAAGCTGTTGCCCAGCTGATGCTGTTTTTGGAAAGCATTACACGTCATAAATTATTTGAAAAGGAACCATTTTGTTTTTATGCTGATATGTGATATATTTTTGCCTCTCAGAACAAAACTGGCACATGCTTACTTACTGAACAGGGGTCAGTCTCTGTGGAACAGAGAAATCACAGCCATTGTCATAAAAGAATTTGAACCAATTTTGCAGCATTGGTATCCATGTTGTTTTAAACAACTCTTTCAAATGTTGGTCATATGAGAAGGTCAAAATCACAACACTATTAAAAAAGGACAAAGGTTCTGATTATCCTCCAGCCTCCGCTGTTAGGAGCCAGTCTGTGTTTAAAGCACATCTCTTCATAATCAATTTCTTTACTTACAAATGTCATCCTAAATGGACATTTTACTGCTGATTAATTTTTGCCCGTTTTTTCTCATATGCAAATACAAGTCTAAAATGCACATTTCTGGTAGATTTCCTCTCTGTTGATTAAAGAGCTGATTTTCTTCATATCTGCTACCTTCAGCCTTAGCAGGAAAATGACTTTTCAAACCCCGTTCTTAATATCCCCAAATGCATTCATCTTTTCTCCAAAATATTGAAGTGAACAACTGAACAGTTGACTACAGAAGGGAAAAGCGACTGTCACTTCCTTTGTCAAAAAGTAAACACATTAAATATGTTGGACACACAAATGTACTCGATTAACATTTTAATTAAGGGTAACAAACAGTAATTAAACAGATGACATTTTCATTAATTTTCCCAACTGTAAATAACCTGATAGAAATTCTTGCTGGATTGGATGTTAGTTAAATACTCTTCCTTGCAGGCTAGTGACCTCAAACTACACATGCTCAGAAACACCTCTCGTCCACGCACTTACCCAGTTAAGATGGCGTGGCTGTGAATAAGGTTTTCATAATCCATTTCTTAGTATTATGAATCTTCTTCTCTTCCTGCAGCATTCAAACAGTAGTGTGGCTACATGATACGCATTTTTCAGGCATATGTGTATTCTTATGCAAAACCACAGTATTAAAGTACATACGAACTTGGCTCTACCATTAAAGACAAAAGCTTGGTCATTAGATCCAAACAGTTTACCAACTTAGGAATCTCAGTTTTCATGTTCCCAAAGCTTGGGTAGAGTCTGCTCTTGGGTACCCGTCTTTAGCCTGGCAACACAGCAGTGGTGCTGAATCATGTCATGAGGCATTATTAACTTTTCAAGGTAAAATTAGGAATAATCCATTTTATTTCTTAAAGCAAATATTCATACTCAATGTTTTGAGGAGAAGCAGTATGAAAGATGAAAAATGATGCCTAAGATATTAACAGCTGTCGTGTTGTCAGGCAAGCAGAATAAGCTGCGCTCTAAAGATTGCCAGATTTAGAAGAAAAAAAAAGTGTTTTGATTTTTCCCATGTTGCATGAAGCATATTTATAATAAAAGGCTATTATTGTCCATCTGACATTCATATAAAGAGTCCTGTACATCTTGTACAGCAACCCTGCTTTAAAAGAGTCCCCTTGAGGAAAAGGAGAACTGGACTCCCCATTGACTCCATTCTCTTGAACTTGGATGCAGAGTAAACTGTGAAATAAAAATCCTAACAGCAGATGTTACAGGCCTTGTCATGGCCAGGAGAGGGCATGAGGGCAGGGCCACAGACAACATCAAGAAGCTGGTGAGAGGCTCAGTAGTTAAGAGGACTTGCTACTCTTCTAGAAAACATGATGTCAATCCCCACATCTGGAAGATCACATGGCCTGTAACTATAGCTTCAAGGGAACCAACACTCTCTTCTGGGCTCTTTGGTTACCCACACCCATGTGACATACAGAGACAGACACATATATAAAAATAAATGGTTATTTTTTTAAATGAATAAATAAGAAAGTATTTCTGAGTAACAGTCATCCTGTTTACCTAATAAACCATATCTGTAGTTTAAAAGGTTATTGATCCATTGCTCAATCTGTTCTGATTTAATTTTGTCTTAATTGGAATAGATGGGTCTCAGAGGCTAGCAAGCGTCTCAGTTACATTTTATTCTGGAATGATAAAGAAAAAGCATGAAGATCCTTGAGTGAAATCTTTCCTTCAAGACAATACAGAGCAGACTGGTGGCTGGGTGGACCCTTAAAGAAAAACTTCTGGGAGCAATATTGATTCCATAAGGACAGCTTGAGAAGGCTCATCATTTCAACCCGGTGCCTAAGCAAGCCTCAGACCAAGGAGAAGAAGGCTGATGGCTCAAAGGTTAGGAGTACACTTCAGCCACTCTTACCACAAGACATGGTGACCATGTGACAATGGAAATGCTTTTATTATATACTTGTTAAAATACTCTTTCAGTATATGTGTGTAGGTGTTACATAATTTAAATACAAAGAGCAAAGGCTGTTTAAATAAATACATGAAAATAAATAAAATTATCTTTTCATTCTTTTGGTGAATAAGGAAAGGGATAAAGTTAAAATAGAAGGCTTAAATGAGATTTTAAAAGTAACCACCCATTTCCCAGAGGTGGTGGGGGAAAAGCTAAAATTCTGGCACTGAACACAGGGTGCATCGCAGTAGTCTACAAAGGTCTCTAAAACTGAGAATGGATTCAGACAGGTGACAAAAGCAAATGGAAGTAGAGGAGGGTTCAAAATGAGCCAAATGTTGTCAGAGCCCGCTAAGGGGAACAAACAATGGCAACAGAATGCCTGGCATCTGAATGGGCAAACAGAACATGAGTCAGAGCTCTCCAGGCTCCCTTACACTCTGTGATGCTGACTTAAGACTGGGTGTGGTGCCTGTGTCTTTCATTTAATGGCACTGATAGACATTGAGTAACTGAAAAAGCAGAAAGATGTGGAAGGTCATAGCAAAGCATGCAATTGAAGTTATGACACATGGTTCAAACCCAGCTCAGCCCTCCTTAATCCCATGACCTATTGATCTGGCTCAATGCAGATGAGTCTCATTACAGTGTGGAATCAGTCGTTGCCAGATCTGTCCAATGGCTGGCTTCACAAAGTCCAGAGTTCATACTCTCAGGGTGCTACTGCATAACCATGTCTGACATAAGCAGAGTCAACTTAAAAAACAAGAAGGCTAGCACTGAGGAAATGCTGTCTTAACATTGTGATTTCCCCAGTTGGTATGTGCTCTACATTAGAATTAATACCAAAGGTGAACAAAAAGTGAAGCATTTTTCCTTCCTTGGGGAATAGCATATGCTTGCATGGCAAAAAGCACAACCACCTGGCTCCTTACTGTACAAGGACATTGTGGGAGGTCAGGTCTCCTTAGGAAAGCACTGAAACTCCATATTCCCCTGGTCTTCTGACCTGGCCTGCAGTCCTAGGGGATGTGCTATCTCATGCCCTATTCCAACCTCAGCCTTGCTGGAGGAAATCACACCAGCAATAAACCTAATCTCCAAAGGACTCTGTTTTCCCTCTGAGTGTGTAGAAAGAAACGCCTTCCAAAATCTCCCACCTGCAAGTATCTTGCTTATTTGGCATGGGTTTGTTGAGAACCTCCATCGCCTGTCTAAAAATTGATCTCTTTCAATTGTCTGTTTGTGCCCAAAACCTAACAATGGGAAGTTGGGAAAGTCCCATCAGACTAAGGGGAGAATCAATATTTTCAATCATAAATGCATCAGGTGACTTTTGGAGGCTGCTCCATTGCAAACTTCCACCCTATCTCTCATGATCACAGCATAGTCCTTATGTCTCTCGGTTTATGGCTTTCTATTGGCCTTTTAAGAAAATACACATTGAGACTCATCAAATATTGAGCATGTATATTTGCAGAGAATTACCAAGCAAAGGCTCTTCAGTGTGACACAATGTATAGGAAGCACGAAGAGAAACAGCTGCTTCTATTTAGCTTGCAGATTAGAAGTCTAAAGAAGGGAAGCTATGTGCCTGGAGAAGTCTGGAGAAAGCCAGATGTTATACTTTACTTCTCCTGAATGTATTTAAATATAGGTTATATTTTATATTCTAAATTTAATATATGTTTCTCTTTTGTATTCCAAGGTTTTAATTTTGCAGCTCAGAACTTATTTTAATAAGGCATGTACATACCTAGGCAAATCTAAAATTTATGCTTACTTTTCTCACTTGCTAATTGTTGAATTTTCATGTTTAATTTTAATCTTGAGAACAGAGAAACTGCTATCTCTCCTCCAGTTCCTGTCACCTTAGAAGAAAGTGATGGTGTGGCAGCTACAAGTATAGGGACAGCCAGCAGGCCAGGGGGAGGGGACAAGAAGGACCCAGCAGAGGTGTTAATTCATTCAGGCCTGAGTTCCTATGCAGGCTTTATCACTTGCTAAGTAGAACATGGATTAATTATAAAGTAATACACACATTGCAGGGCCTGGCTTCTGGGTGAGCAACAATTCCAATAAAGTCTCGGGGTGTGGTATAGAGCTCCAAAACATGGCAAAGAGGATGATAGAGATGGTGATGGTTATGGTGATGGTGGTAGTGATGGGGGTGGTGATGAGGATGGGAATGGGGATTGTGGTGGTGATTATGATAGTGATGATGATGGTGATCATAGTGATGGTTATGGTCATGGTGATGGTGGTAGTGATGGCGATGGTGATGAGAGTGGGGATGGGGATGGGATTGGGATGGTGGTGATGATGATGATGATGATGATGATGATGATGGTTGATCACGGTGATGGTTATGGTCATGGTGATGGTGAAGGTAATGGTGATGGGGTACTGGTGGTTATGATGATAGTGATGATGATGGTGATCATGGTGATGGTTATGGTCATGGTGATGGTCATGGTGATGGTGATGGGGAAAGGGGATGCGAACAGTGGTGGTGATGGTGTTGATGATGATAGTGATGGTAATGGTGATCGTGGAGATGGTGATAATGGTGTACAGTAATGGTAGTAATGGTGATAGCGATGGGGATGGAGATGGTGGTGGTGGTGATGGTGATAGTGCTGATGGTAATGGTGATGGTGGTGGCAGTGATGATAGTGATAGTGGCGATGATGGTGATAACATGCAAAAGTGATAAAATAGAGCAGAAAAGGTAAATGTCATGAAGGATCCAGACAAAGTTTACTCTACAAATCTAAATGTGATACTCGAAGGAAATACTTTACCAACCCCATTAATAACTTCATCCTTCCTGGAAACACACTTGCCCTAGACTGTAGATTCCATGAAGATCCTAATACAATCTGGTCTCACCTCAGTCTCTCCCCAGAGTCAAACTCCAGGGTAATCAATAAGTGGTCCTGGAGAAATCTGCCCTAATGTACCCTTGAATAGCTACTTCCTTTACAATTTTGCTTTGAGTTCTTTTTATCAATGAGTACAGGTATTTTTGAGAGAGGAAATCCTTCCTTTTAATTGGAAACACACCTGATGACATTTGGAGAAAACAAGTCAAAGATCTCCAAGGAAATCTGCCAAAAAGGAAAATCATGAATAAATGTATTTTTCAGACATGTGTCATAGAAGTTAGAGTTAACTGTTGTGTGCTGCTTATACTCATCACAACTTGGAACCATTTGTCAGTCAAAATTAAATTATAGTCATCCCATTTGTAGAATAAAATAATTAGCCAATCTTATTTGCATGCATCCTCAAAGCTCTTGGGTTTCTTAAGGTAGTTAACTCCCTCCCGTTTTCTCGATGTGAGCATCAGGCCACATTAATCACAAGACCATAACCCACTTACAAGGTGTATTACATAAAAGGTCGTACAACCTGCTGTGAAATACTGTATCTTTAGTATTTGGATCACTTGGGATGTGAAGAGGCAGGATTCATTAATGAAGTGTGAGGCTCGTGTTATTTATAGTCCACAGGAAAGATGTATTTCATGGCTATTAGAGGCACTTCTGCAGGCAGGAAGTTACAGCTAACCTAAGTGCTATACAGAGAGAGTACCCATGCAACCCTGATGTTTCTTGTAACCAGAAATGTAAAGAAGAGGAAAGCTCTTTCTTTAAAAAAACAAAAAACAAAACAAAACAAAAAACTTAGTACAGAAACTGTGAGGATGGGAATCGGTCCAAACAACTGCTAGGCACTGTCACCAGGAGGGACACCTGGTGAGTTTGGCTGTAGGCTGGAGTACAACGTTTGGCAGATGTTGAGATAGTTTGGGTCACATACCTTCAATCTTCTCTACAAAATGGTTGAAAGGGTAAGTCAATCGGAAACACAGAAATGTCAGGACTCACTTAAAAATAGAAAATGCCTGAGTTCTCCAAACATGTGCAGACATTAACAGTCTGTTAGAAGTTTCAAGCTGCAAAATAAAATGGATAAAAGTGGCGCCCAACATACACTCAGAGGAAACCCTGAAGCCTGTACTCTGCATTTGAGAGAGGACTGATAATGAGTGGTCCCATGAGGGATGGGATGACAACTGGATGACTTCAATGACAGTACCTTTAACCCAAGGTCCCTGTGTGTTTAGATGCAGGACACAATGGGGGTACTGTGGATTATCTTTCCTACGAGAAAACTATGTTTGGTGGGCTGAAGTGTGGGGGAAAGTCTTTGAAGGAAATCCTTCTCTCTGATGATCAAGCTTTCTAATTTTACAGAAGACCCTGGAACTTGGGCAAGAAACCAAGGGAAAACCCTGCTTGCTTTCCAGAACCCAGCTGCTGTCTCCCACCTGCAGCTGCCTCCAGCTTCATTTTCCTCTTCCATACCAACACCTTATGCTCCAGCTACTGCAAATTCCTTCCTAGTTTAGAACACTGTGCATTGTCTTAAATTATGAGCTCTGTAGGGAACCTTTTCTCTCCCTATGAGGTCTTCCTCTGTTCATCCCACCAATTATAACCCACCTACCCCCACCTCGTTCTGAGACATATCCTATTCTATTCTATACAGCTTGCCCTGCCCTTCCAAGTAAAGAAGCCCACCCATATTGTGTACTGAACGCATCTTTAGACACAAAAGAAGACATAATATAAGCCTGTCTTCTTGTGACTTCATAACAACCAGCATATCATAAATATTCAATGTATATTTATCAGTCTGAATTTTTCTACCTTGCAGACAAATGTCTCTTTCTTAGGGATTAGTCCATTTTGCTCTTTTCTCTTTTCTTAATCATAAGATAAATCTTTTTCAAACTATGTTTAGGGCACATGCTATGCATGCACTACTTGCTTTTAATAAAACTCCTGAAACAAAACAATTTAAATGAGTTCTGATTCTTTGTCCTATCAGCTAAGTGAACCAGTCTAGATGTATTTAAGGTTCATATTCATTTCAATGACTGTAAAATATAGCAAAAGGCCTGGTTGGATATGGAAATGAGACTATGTTCCTCCCAATTGGGAGTGTTGGGATTTGGGGCCTGGAGAAGATAGCTTTAGGATAAATAAATGAGAGTGTTATTTTCTACAGCCGGAGGCAAACATGGGGCTCTTATTCTGAGACTTGAAACCCACTTGAAAATATCAGCAAGATCCCAAGAAAGACTCTGCTATAATCTAAGATGATGGTCCCAACACGTTGCTGAGTACAAATTAGAGACATTTGCCTTGTCAGCAGGGCACCCCACTCCATGATAATCCATAAAGAACCTCCTGTGTCTTTCCCATAGCTGTGGCAGGAGCAGGGTATAGTCATGTTGGTCTGATCTAACTCAGCATGGCATGTCTGATGCTTCTAGATCCTCTCAAGATCATAGCTCCATTTGTTTGGCGGAATTTATTTTCTTGGAACCAAATCCCCTTCTCCCTTTATCACCCGTTGTCCATCATTTAAAATAAAACATCTTCTAAGTTGATCAATTAATTGGAAGGGTACATGAGAAAGGTCAAGGGGGACAGATATTTCAGCTATGACCAGAATAGTTTTCTGCATTATTTATGATTGGGGAGGGGAAAGCTGAGTTACCAATCAGACTGAAGTATTTGTTTGCTAGGATGTGACAAGCACTTTTGAGCCAGGTAGGAAGTGAAAAGAAAAAGCATAAAGAACCTACCTGAAAATAACAAGTTTGAGTCAAAAATGTCTTACTCATGAGCTTTTCTGCATGAAGACCTCAAAATTCCACTTTTTTAAATAAATTCCATATATATATATGCATATATTTATATATGCATATATATATATATTTCCATTGATATAATGCTTCTTAGCATGAAGAAATCTCCACATACAATGCCCAATACCATGACATGGCATATACCTATTATCTCAGCTCTTGAGAAGTGAAGGCATTAAGACCAGAAGGCCATTGGTTACATAGCAAGTTCAAGACCTGACTGGCCATACTTGTGACTATGTCTCAGTTAATCAATCAACTAAAATGTGCATATAAACAACCTGAAATCCTTTATCAGCATTATTTAAGAAAAAAGAGAGAGAATGAAACTAGTTTTACCTTCCCAAGTTCATCAATTGAATGTCTCCCTGACTCTCTACACTTGGAAGAAAATCACCTGAAACCATGGGAAACAAAGAACGAGCAGAGAAGAGCAGCAGAAAGCTGGCCACTGAGACTCTCCTCACTGACTAATGCTCCCTGCCCCCAGGGCCTAGTGTTTCAACGTGAGGTTAATTCCAGCAAGAGTTACTGACGTGTGTAGGGTTCTCATAAAAGGAGTTTCTGAGATAAAGGTACCATTGCCTGCTACCCTTTGCCTCTTGCACTGAGCAAACCATGTATCAGCACATGTAAACAAGTGGTTGGCGAAATATTGGTTCAGATATAGGGATTATTACATATAAACTTAAAAGATTGTTCTTCTACTAGAAAAAAATCATATTAAAATCCTTCCTTAGTCCAACTCTCAAGAAGCCATAGGAAAGGAAAACAATGTGGATCTAATAACATAATGTACAAACTGTGAAGAAACACTAAGCAGAAAGAACTTGCTAGTGATCAAGTATGGGAGGAAAATGGCAACCGTGTGAGGAAGGAGCCACCCAGGGGCATCAGTGCTGGGTGTGCACTTAGACCTTAAGCTCCTTTCTCTCTGAGGAATCCATTGCCCTCTTAGCCCTGGGAGGGCTGGTAGCGCATGCTTGCCTCTGCATCTCGGGGAACTAGCTCAGAGAGGAAACAAGGCCTGTATTAGGAAAGCATGATCCTGACTAGCCTTGCCCTGCACGGTTTCCCCCAGCTCTCAGCCTCATCCAAAGCTCAAGCTCAAAATCTAGCAGCCAAGTAGAGATGAATAAAACTAGAATGGCTGGAGCAGGGACATAAAGAGTTTTGCTCAAGGTAGTCTCTTAGTCAAAGTAGCAGCAAGTATAAAGTTTAGTCTAGGTCTTGGTGCAGTGAACTCTTTATCCTGGGGAACAGCTTCATTCTCCTCTGATACCTGAGTGACATAGGTTAGGACTGTCCTGGCCATGCTCTAGCTGACAATTCTGAACAGCAGACCTGCAATCAGACTCAAGACAGCAGGGATCTGACATTGTAGGAGATAATACAGTGAACACCCTATACCTAAAAGCCCAAACTAATGGAAAATAAAGGTACAGACAAAGAAAGAACACAGTTCGTGCAGAATGAGGAAGTAGTTCTAGATGTGAGAAACACAGTTGGATTCATACCACTGATGGAGCAACAAGCAAGGTGTGTGGAGCTGAAAACAATAAAGTCAACAGAAATCAAATCTAGGCATGCTCCCATAAGACACGTAGAGAGGAAACTGTCAAGAGAGTTAAATGTGCAGTGTTCGCACACCTGTGTCTTCTTAACAAAACACTCAATGAAGAGAAAGAAGGAAGATTACAGCAGAAGGAACAATTATGGGACATTTATAAGAATATTTATAAGAATTAAAGAAAGATAAACAGTCTTGGATAACCGACTTTTAAAAGGAGGGAAAATGAAGGGAGAGTGAGAAGAGAAAGAAAAAACATAAGGAAAAGAGGAGACACAGAAAAAGAAGGAGAAAAAGAGGAATCAGATTTTATATAAAAATTAATGGTAAATACTACCAAGGACATTTTTTTCCATTTATTTATTTATTTATGCATTCACTTTACATCTTTTTTAAATATTTACTTTATTTACATTTCTAATGTTTTCCCCTTTCCAGGTCTCCCCTTTGGAAACCCCCTGTCACATCCCCCCTCACCCTGCCTCTATGAGGGTGCTCCTTCACACACGCACCCACTCCCAAGGACAAATATTTTAAATCAGAGCTTCTTAATCTTCTTGGTTCCATGAAGCACTTTGACAATCTGGGAAATCCCCTGAACTAATTCTAAAATACTGTTTTAAAATTCACAATGTATTTCCTCCTGTGAGTATTTTGTTCCCCCTTCTAAGAAGGACTGAAGCACCCACACTTTGGTCTTCCTTCTTAAGCTTCATATGGTCTGTGAATTCTATCTTGGGTATTCTGAGCTTTTGGGCTAATATCCACTTACTAGTGAGTAGATACCATGTGTGTTATTTTGTGACTGTGTTACCTCACTCAGGATGATGTTTTCATAGTTCCATCCATTTGCCTAAGAATTTCATGAAGCCATTGTTTTTAATAGCTGAGTAGTACTCCATTGTGTAAATGTACCACAGTTTCTGTATCCATTCCTCTGTTGAAAGACATCTGGGTTCTTTCCAGCTTCTGGCTATTATAAATAAGGCTGCCATGAACTTAGTGGAGCATGTGTCCTTATTACATGTTGGAGAATCTTTTGGGTATGTGCCCAGAGGTGGTATAACTGGGTCCTCAGGCAGTACTATGTCCAATTTTCTGAGAAACTGCCAGACTGATTTCCACAGTGGTTGTACCATCTTGCAATCCCACCAGCAATAGAGGAGTGTTACTCTTTCTCCACGTCCTCACCAACATCTGCTGTCACCTGAGTTTTTCATCTTAGCCATTCTGACTGGTGTGAGGTGGAATCTCAGGGTTATTTTGATTTGCACTTCCCTGATGACTGAGGATGTTGAACATTTCTTTAGGTGCTTCTCAGCCGTTTGAGTTTCTTCAGTTGAGAATTCTTTGTTTAGCTTTGTACCCCATTTTTTGATAAAGTTGTTTGGTTCTCTGGAGTCTAACTTGAGTTCTTTGTATATATTGAATATTAGCCCTCTATCGGATGTAGGATTGGTAAAGATCTTTTCCTAATCTGTAGGTTGCCGTTTTGTCCTATTTACAGTGTCCTTTGCCTTACAGAAGCTTTGTAATTTCATGAGGTCCCATTTGTTGATTCTTGATCTTAGAGCATAAGCCATTGGTGTTCTGTTCAGAAAATGTTCCCTGTGCATATGTAGTCAAGACTCATCATCACTTTCTCTTCTATCAGTTTCAATGTATCTGGTATTATGTGGAGGTCCTTGATCCACTTGGACTTGAACTTTGTATAAGGAGATTAGAATTTATCCATCCCATATGCAGACACCAAACCCAGACACTATAGCAGGTGTCAAGAAGTGCTTGCTGAAAGGAGCCTGATATAGCTGTCTCCTGAGAGGATCTGCCAGAGCCTGACAAGTACAGAAGTGGATGCTCACAGCCAACCATGGGACTGAGCACAGGGTCTCCAATGGAGGAGTTAGAGAAAGGACTGAAGGAGATGAAGGGGTTTGCAACAATTTCAACCAACCAGAACCCCCTACCCCAGAGCTCCCAGGGATTAAGCCACCAACCAAGGAGTACACATGGAGCAACCCATGGCTCCAGCCACATATGTAGCAGAGGATGGTCTTGTTGAGCATCAATGGGAGGAAAGGCCCTTGGTCCTGAGGCTCGATGCCCCAGTATAGGGGAATGCCAGGGCAAGGAGGTGGGGGTGGGTGAGTGGGTGGGGGTCATTCTCACAGAAGCAGGAGGAGAGGGGTTGGGATAGGTGTTTTCTGGAGGGGAAACTTGGAAAGGGTATAACATTTGAAATGTAAATAAATAAAATCTACAATGCTTTCTGGATAGAATGCAGGAACACGGTGACCTCTCTGTGATCTGTGAAGCCAGATCTCCCCTACATTTTGTTATACAGTCAGACTTTATCCAAACTCCCCAGCATGATTATATCAGACTTTTTCCTCCTTAGTCCATTCCTCATCTTTAGGGGAGATGTCACATGGACTTTCTGGCTTGCTGACATCTGTCTCATCGGATCTTAGTCCTTTTAGGTATAGAACCCACCATCATGATCACACGAACTTTGCAAAAGAGTTCCTATGCAGAAACATTTTAAGCTGTGTTGGGCCCCTGGAATTGGGTTTCCTGGACTTATAGTTGCCTGGAAAGTTTTTATTAGATTGTACTGTGTTTTAAATATGAGCAGGAAGAGCCATCTGACATTAGATTCCCTGAGTCAGATCAAGGTTGACAAAGTCAATCTGCACCACCGATATTCCATTCCTTTTTCTGTGTGTGTGTGTTTTGCTGCCATGTCTGACACCTGTAGAGACCCCCTTACATGTTAATTAAAGTTTTCATACAATTGTTAAGCAATAGAAATGTTATTTATAATCAACTGGTCCATAAACTGTATACCTATATGAAAGATCACACTGTTATGCAAATATGTGTAAGATAAATAAAAGTCATATGAATTGTCTTCAGTGTATAACTCAAGCTTGTACAAAAGAAAATTCACAATGCAGAATACAAAGGATTAAAAACAAGATGATAAGCTGGAGAGATGGCTTAGAGGTTAAGAACCACTGCTGTTCTTCCAAAGAGGATCTGAGTCCAGTTCCCACTTCCTACACTGGGCAGCTCACAACTGTCTGCCACTCCACTGCCAGAGGTTCCAACACTCTCTTCTGGCCTCTCTATAGATCTGCAATATGTGTCATACACATCCAGAGAAAACAGAGGGGGAAAGAGAGAGGGGGAGGAAGGAGAGAGGGGGGAGAGCCCTAACATACACATAAATGTAGACATACACATATATATACATACACATAATCATCGAATTTTAAAACACACATATACATGCATATAATAAGTAGAATTAAAAACCAGATAATTCATTGAAGCCATCTTGAGTTACATAAAAAGCCCTGTCTCAAAAAAATATTAACACGAAAAACCAGAACATAGGATTATAAATAGAGCAGGTTGTGTTGAAACTGAGTTGCTAAAATATAAATATAAACAAAGCCTCACTATAATGATACATATTTTCCTTTATTAACATCTTCCATAATAAGATCTATGGGAGGTTTAATAACTCTAACTTTAGAAAAGCCAACCTATAACAAGCTTGCAACATGAGCGAGAAAAACTATGTTGTTATTGACTGTGGCCTAGACAAGCCTTTATGATACACCCAGCTACTTAGATAGAGCTAAGGAATAAAAGCAGAGAAGAAAGCACAACTGTGACACAACACTATTATGTAAATTAAAGATACATTCGCATTGGAAAATTCCCACAGACGTCATAAGGATATACCTACATATTTAAAACAACATTTCAAAGACATCAGAGTGAACGCTAAGGAAGAAAAGGGATTAGAGTTGTGGTCCAGAAAGACGAAAGGAAAAGAAAATGAGTTGAGGGTTGTATGCCTGTCAATGATGGTAATATGCTCTGGACTAAGAAGAAGCATTTGTTTGACTCTCAGTGCCTGAGTCTAATTAAAAGAAGCATACAACACCCTGGCAGACTATTGGAAGCTGAAAATAGGAATTTATTGGCATGGGTTGGAGGAAGAAAAAGAATTGTCATAGCAACTAAAGAGTTTAAACAAATGGACACAAATCCAGCCAGATACACTAGCCCTAAAGTTGGTATTTGAGAACATGCTATCAGGTTATCTTGTGGGGTGTACCTTTGCTGCCACGTTACGGACCTACTACAAAAGAGTGGAACAGCAACTGGAACTGTCAAACCACAAACCTGGCCACTCATTGCCTTTTCAGGTTTAAACAGAGGACACTGCCATTGTTTACTTGTCTTGTTAGTGGAGCCAGCACAAATTTGGGAATCCAGTGATTGTCCAGACTCTTAGCTGGAAGTACGTCACCCTACAGATCTTAGCTCCCGCTGCTGTTATAGAATCCTTCAGATCGGCACCAGTAGAGGCAGCGTTGGCTCAGAGCTCCCTTCCTGCTGCAGATTGTGCCCAAATGCTACATCCTCCCATGGTGAAAAGGGGACAAGACAACTTGCTTGAGTCTCATGTATGATGTCACTGACCTAATTCAGGAGGGCTACCCTCGTGATTTAATCATTCTCCGAAAGTACCACTTCTTCAATAAATACAGCCACGTTGAGTATTGGGTTCTAACATGTGATCAATAGCCCAACCATCACACCACCAATAAAGAGAAAAAGGAAGCTAGACATTCTCTGCCAGTGCTTTCACCACCCTGCATCTGTAGGAAGGGGAAATTAACAATTAACTCTTCCCACTTTATATGTCTGCTTCCTAAAAGGCTCTAACCAACCAACATTGGTTTTCCTATGGGGCTGCAATCCCCCTCTGCTCCTCCAGTCCTTCTGCCAGCTCCCCCACCTGGGTCTGAGAGCTCAGTCTGATGGTTGGCTGTGAGCATCTGCATTGGTTAGATACTGGCAGAACCTCCCAGGGAACAGCCCCACCAGGTTCCTGTCAACAAGCACCTCTTGGCAACAGCAACAGTGTCAGGGGTTCAGTGTCTGCAGACAGGATGGATCCCCAGATGGAGCTGTCCCTGGATGGCCCTTCCTTCAGTCTCTGCTCTGTTTTTTGTCCGTATCTTTCCTTTGAACAGGAACATTTCTGGGTTAAAAACTTTGAGATTGGTGGTTGGCCATCTCTCCACAGGAGGCCATGCCTATCTACTGGAGGTGGTCTCTACACATTCTATCTTCTCTCTGCTGTGCATTTCGGCTAAAGTCATCCCCCGTTGGGTCCTGGGAGCCTCTCGCTTCCCTGGCATCTAGGACCCTCCAGTGGCTACCCCTAGTTCCTCATCCCTCACTGCTTCATATTTTTATTCAATTTCCTGACCCTCTGCACCGCTCTCCTGTCCCCTCCAGTACCAGATCCTGCCTCCTATTTCCCTCCCCCTCCTCTCTCCTTCCCAGGTCCCCCCTCCCTCCACCTCTCTATCATCCTGTTTCCCCCTCTATGCAGAACTAACGGGCAGACCACCCAGGGCTCCCAGGGACTAGACCACCAACCAAGGAGTGTACAGTGAGGAATCCATGGCTCCAGATACATATGTAGCAGAGGATGGCTTTGTCTGACATCAAAGGAAGGGGAGGCCCTTGGTCCTGTGGAGGTTTGATACACCAGCATAGGTGGATGCTGGAGCGATGGGGCGGGAGTGGGTTGGTGGGTGGAGGAGCACCCTCAAAGAGGCAAAGAGGATGGGGGGAAAGGGCGGGTGGGTTGGAGGCGTTGCGGAGGGGTAACCTGGAAGGGAGATGTCGTTTGAGATGTAAAGGACAAGGATGATTAATAAAAAATAAAAATAATAAAAGGGCTCTAGCCAAGCTAGTCCAAGAGCTTATAAAGCTCTCTAAGAGGTTATTCAGGACCCCGTGTGCCAAGAAGTACAATCTCCAGCAGTAAGCTCTGCATAAAGATAATGCTGATGCTTTGTTGCATATAGGACAATGGAGGCTTTGCCTTCGATTCTCTTGGGGATTCTTCAGGTTATTTTTTGTTAGCTAATAATAGCAGATGTGATCTGCAAACAGGTCTTTCTCCTCTAAAATTACTTCTCTAAGTTAAGCCTTTTAGTCGCTGTTTGATAATTAGATGCACGCTTAAAGAACTTGTGAAAACAGAAAATTAATAGACAGGAAACACTGTCTAAGCATACACTGAGGTTAGCCACCAGCGTCTATTTTTAAAGATGACCTAATTAATTGTTACAGAGAGCATGGGGGACAAAGAAATGCAGGCAAAGCTCTTAGAGAAACCCAGTAGTAACTTAGAGTGTACAGCCCCACAAAAAGTGATCATATGACGAGAGTATAACTAACAAACGAGCAGAATGGATGAGCCTCAGTCTCTAGGAGAAAAAAAAGGTGAGGTTGAAAAGTGATTCTGGAAACAATTCTGAGATTTTAAACTCCAGTGTATCGCTTTACCACATTCCTCATTCAGCACATCAGGCCCCAGGCTTTTTTTTTTTTTTTTCCGAGACAGGGTTTCTCTGTGTAGCCCTGGCTGTCCTGGAACTCCTTGACCACGCTGGCCTCGAACTCAGAAATCCACCTACCTCTAACTCCCAAGTGCTGGGATTAAAGGCATGCGCCACCACTGCCCCGGGCTTCAGGCTTTTTTTTTTTTTTTTTTTTTTTAAGTCAGTACATGTGCACGAAACCATCAAGCACTACACTGTTATCCATGAGAGTTGATGTCGTGTAAATGCAAACAGACCACAGCCAAAGGCTTGTCTTCTTATTAGATTAAGACATTCTCAAATTTAAACAAAATAATAAAATGCGGGGTTTCCCACTGAAGTTCTGGTGTAAAGTGTAATAAAACACACTCAAAAGACTAAAGCCTACTACTTTATTATTTTCATAAATAAAAGATAATTTTTAAAATTGCCTTTTGTTTCAGAGTTAGAAAGCAAAACTTGACTGAAGAATAAATTCATCAGCGAATGTAAAGGGACGTACTTAATGGGGAGGTTTATCAAAAGCAATGCCTAAGTGTAAGAAAAGCAGCAAGTGGTGTTTTAAAGATTATTAATAAGCATTTCTTTTAAAACAACTCACTTAGCTAATATTGTGCAGCAAAGGAGAGAAGGCAAGCCGCCTACTAGACAAAACATCAACCAGTAGTTCTCATTTTCAGATTTGCACAGCTTGTCCACACAGGAAGACTGGGGATTGGCTGGTGACAATTTCAAATTCAACCAAATTATGCATGCAAACCTGCCAATAGAACTTCCAAGATAAAATGGATAGTGTTCTCTCTCTCTCTCTCTCTCTCTCTCTCTCTCTCTCCTCATCCCTCTCCTCCCCTCCCCTCCCCCTCCCTCCTTCCTTCTCCTCCCTCTCTCCTCTTTTCTCTTCCCTCTTTCTCTTTTTCTCTCTCCCTGTCTCACATTCTTTCTCCCTCTAACTAAATTTAATGAAATTAAGAAAACTAGTTTAAAATTTTTAAACAAAAATTCACTAATGAATTCAGCAATGAAAAAAAAATCTAAAATCATCACAAAAAGCCACAATCTAAGATCATCACTTCAGAAAATAATGCCTAGAGAAAGACAAAGAAAAATCTGGACTACATCAGAGCTATGCTGACCATCACACACACTCCCACAAAACCCTCACACCACCCAAGAGAGCTATAAAATCCTAAGCCCTCACATCAATAAATGTGGAGACAGGCAGCTTAGTGAGTTGGTCCCCCCCCCCCCAATAGGGAGCTGTAGAAAGACCTTCAGGGAGATAGAACCATTCTCTGGCATCTAGGTGAGGTGCCTCTAAGCCACAGTATGGGTTCAGGGAGCATTTGAAACCCTGTGGGGAGCCTTCAGATAATAGTAGCTACACCCCACCATTGGACAAACATTTAGCAGTTTCTTTCTCAGAAGCACAACCAGGGTAACCATTGTACATGCTGCAGCTAAGCCCTCTTCCTCCTTGCCCTGCTCTCAGGAAGTGGGATAGTGGATCAAATAGTGAAACATCTTCTAAGTGCATTGAGTCACATGATAATGGAGTTGCCTTTTCTTGGTAAAAGCGAGCAGTCTCAGTGTTGAGATGGAAGGCATTTATTTGGGGAAAAATATAGGTCATTTGATGTTTCAACGGAATTAGAGATCATTTCTTTTACTTTGCTCCTTATGCTTTACTTAGTTGTTTCAATGTTCCTTCTAATAAATAATGTTTTATTTTAAAAATTTAATTTATTGAAAGAAAGAAATGTAACTAGTCTGATTCTTAAAACTCATGAACTTGAGGCAGGAGGATAAAAAATCATGTAGGTTTCCTGTCTTAATTAAATAAGTCTAGTATATAGCACTTGGACTCTTGGAAAAGAAAGAAAGAAAGAAAGAAAAAAAGAAAGAAAGAAAGAAAGAAAGAAAGAAAATACTAATAAAGAAAACAAAGAAGGAAACCCTCCTGAGACATGTAGATCTATAAATTGGAGCAGCCACTGGAAAGATGTCTTTGGTATGAGCAGACCCACCCCACATTGAACAAGTAGACTCCACAAAACCTGTCATCCTTCAGCTGTAACCAAGGAAGTAATTAAAAATACCTAAAGTGAAAATTGGGTTAAAAACACGTGTTTTCCATGTGTCCCTATTTGTAGAGATAGAGTGAGTCTGTGTGTCTGTGTCTGGATGTCTGTGTGTCTGTGTCTAGATGTCTGTGTGTCTATGTGTCTGTGTCTGTGTCTGTGTTAGTCCTGGATGAGCAAAATAGGATCCACCTATAACTGAAAGAAAGAAAACACAGTCCTTTACCTAAGTTTTTCAAATGAAATATCCATTAATAATTTAATCTCTATAAGAGATCAATCAACGAAAGAGGCGTAAGCAGGATTGTACCAGCACAAAGATGTCTTGTCTGTCAATGCTCACTCTACAGCACCACATGTAAAGATCACTTGATTAAACAATGAATCATTATCTTTTTATGGCTATTTCATTTTATTCATAATTGAAACAGTGATTGTGCATAATCATGGGGTATAATGGAATTGTAGTTTCTGTATATGATGGGCAGTGATCAAACCAGTGTAATTAGCATGTCTGTCACCTCAAACATTTATCATTTGTGTTTGAAACATTCACAAATCTCTCCTCTTATATATTTTAAAATATGTGATAAGTTACTGCTCACTGTAGGGACCCTCCTGTGCTATGGAGTACTAGAACTTAATCTGTTTACCCATTAATACTTTACCCCAATAATTCTGTCCCTTCTCACCACCCTTCCCCACCCTTTAGTAACTACTCTCTCTGGAATCTCTTATGTATCTCTAGAAGATTAATTCTCTTACCTCCCGTATATGAATGACAACATGTGGCAGTTGTCAGTCTTCAATGTAACACTATTGTATGTGTCTGTAAAAGAAGAGATTGTTCCCATGTGAACTACAACCCTGTACCTTCTAAACAGATGAACTGTAGGATCTTCTGATCATGGGAATACTGGAGAAAAAAGTCAAGGGATGTTTAGCATCTCTTATACAAAATTTGGGGACAGTATGTGTTTGGATTTCAGATGTTTTCAGATATTGGGATCTGCTCATACAAAATGAGATATCTGTGGATGAGACCCAACTCTGTCTAACGTGCAATTGTTTTATGTTCTGAATATGCTTTATCCAGATACCTTGGAGGTGATTTTACACATTTTTAATGTGTATGTGTTTACTGCAACTTACCCCTTGAGGTCAGGGATATAACTTCCTGCTTATGCCATTATGTTGGGATCACCTCATATTTAGGACTGTTTTTAGATCAAGTTGTGCATCCTATTAACCACCATTATATCTGGCATTCCTGACAGGTTTCAGAACTCTTCTAGCTGTATTTGAAAGAAGTGCTGTACCTCTCGGTTATAAGCATTGGGTCACCTTCTGTGTTCTATAAAGGGCTGTGGCTCCAGATCGTTGGTTTTCTTCCAGAACTGCAATAATCTGGACTTAAGAGTTTATGAGAAGCAAGATTTGCATGTGATATCTGATTTTTGGAAAGTCTATGGGGCTCTGAGCCTGTTCTGACTCTTTCTTCAGCTTCAAGCAGAGTGCTCCAGTAACAGGACAGCCTTCCTCCTGAAGTACTCGCCCTTACTCACCAACACCTCAACCCATGGATTTCCTCGCTCCTTTATATCATTTGCCTTTTCTATCTTTCTCTTAAGACATGGGCAGAAAGACTGTGGTTCTTTTTCCTCCTTTATCAAGTCTCTGGGATGGCTTTCTTGAAGCCAAGGAATGGCTACTGGGTAACCAAGACAACTGTAAGTAACACCTGTTCCCTTTTCTTCCTACTTTAGACAGTCTTTTGGTTCCCCCTCACGTCTTACTACAGGCTCAATAGTCAAAGGATTTATTTAAATAACTCTGGATTTTATAACCCCTGCCAGCTTCGAACAGCAAACTTCAAACTGCCTCTTACTGGAGGCTTATCTTAAATGAACCAGAGCTATGTTTTCTCATCTAATATATTAAACCTAATTGGAACATAGCAAAGCACAGCATCTTTGAAAGGCAGTTAGTGGAGCTTCTTTATGCCTTGATTTGCCAATGTTCGAAGTTTGTATATTGAAATATAACTCTTTTTGAAGCACAAAAATCAGTTGAAAAGAGCAATACCATTGGATGCAGGGAACGAAAGTACCTTAACAAAATACCTAACTCCACCAGCACACACCTGTGGAGAGAGCAGATAATTTTCTTCTGTTAATGTGGAGAATGTGTACAGCCCAAAGTAACAGTGAAAAGCTTCAGGTGCTGTGATGTGAGACACGTGTGCATGTCTCAAAGGCATCCTTACTAAAAAAAAAAAAACAAAAACAAAAAGCAAGAAAGAAAGGATGGAAGGAAGGGAAGAGGGAGGGGGAGAGAGAAGAGAAGAGAGGAGAGGGGAGGGGAAGAGGATGTTCTGGAAGGGCCAGCCTGAAGCTAGGTGGAAATAAGTGGCAACTCAGAATCCACACTGCACCCTCCCCTATCTTACCGTGTGTTAGAAGCTAACAGCTATGAACCAAAGCACCCTTACCTTTCCATTCATTATCCTGAGTCCAATCCAATGCTAGGACATTGCCAGAGATGGAAATACTGGCAAGAACAGCTGTAATTCTTACAGTTCTCAGTCTATTCCTGTGGGGTTAGCAATGACTATGGCTCTGTACCCCCAGCAAGTTACTTCAGCTATAGAGTTCTATGAATTCTAGTAACTAAATAACCTCACGCTTAGTTAGAAATAAGAAGAGCTTCGTCTTGGCCTAAACTTTGGATTCTATAATGGTCATTCTTCATTGTCAAATATACTAGGGGAGAATTATCTAAGAAACAATCTCTCTGTGCCTATTGAGATTGTTCTCAGTGCAGTTTGGCTGAAGAGGGAATGCAGACAGTACCATCCAACAGACTGGGGTTCCTAAGTGAATAATAAGAAGAAAGAAAGTGGAGTACAGCATCTCCCTCTGCTTCCTAGCTGACAAAGTTGTGTGATCAAGGCCCTATACTCCCACTACCACAGGTTCCCCACGATGATGCTCCAAATCTTTCAAGTCAAAATAAACGCCTCTTCCCTTAGGTTGCTTTTGTCATACACAAGAGAAAAGTAAGCAGTACTGATGCTTTGTCATCCCTGTTGATGGTCCTATATTCTTAACTCTTGAATATACCCTCCCTTGGAATTACCACTTCTGTGGGTATGACATTTACATTGTAGCCATTTTCTCCAGCAGTCTTGATCTTTTAGAGATACATCCCAAATTTTGTAGGGATTAAACACTACTTAGATAAAATATGTTTGGATATGAAACTGATAATTTTCAAACTAAGAGGTCGATAAGTGAGTATAGGGTCTTCATAATACCCTACTGTTGCATCATTTTAAATTGTCTACATAATTTTTTTATAGTTTAACTTCATTTTTTATTGTGTGTTTGTATAGGTGCACACATGTGAATACAGGTGCCCACAACACAAGGTCCAGAAGAGCATATGGATGCCCTGTAGTTGTGATTCACTCTCTGAAAGAGTAATATACGCTCTTGATCACTGACCCTAACAGTTTTTTAACATATGTTTGTGTGGAGTGTGCATGCATGTTTCTTTGTGTGAGTCCAGATACATGTTCACGCATGTGTGTGCAGAGACTCGGAACATTCACATCGGCTGGGTTCCTCTTCCATTGCCCACTCTATTTTCAGAGGCAGAGTCTGTCTTTTAACCCAGATCTTGTTGTTTCAGCTAGTCTCGTGATTGTCCAAGGGTCTCCCTGTCTCTGCCAGTAGGGATCACAGATAGGCCACATCACCTATCCAGAATGTAGGTAGATTCTGGAAATCCAAATTCCCTGGTCCTCACACTTGCAGGCCAAGTACTTGGTCTGCTGAGCCATCTCTCCAACAAGTTTTATGGTGGGAAAAATTTGTTCTTAAACAACTCCTTTGGGATATACTAGATGCTTCCCATGGGAATTTAGATTTTTTCTAGAATGAAAGAACAATGGATACAGACTATCTGGACTCTATATTTTGTCTTGAGTTACTGCCAAATGGCAAGACTTTACAAGGGCTGCAGTCAGACAGGAAGAGTAATGTCTCATGTTCCCTTCCTAGTGCAGTGTATGACAATCAATACATGTTGACACAAATTATTCACATTTTTCAAAGTAGATAGAGAGGATTTTGAACACAAAGAAGTGTTACTAATATGATTATGTTATCATAATAGTTAATCATAATAAATAATTAATGTTTGAGATAATAAATATCGCAACTTCCATAATCTGATCCATACATGTCAACTGCATATACAGAATTATCACTACATGACATTTAAATGTGCACGATTATTATTGTGTATCCATTTAAAATATATATTTTAAAGGCAAGGCTATAAATAATGAATTTGTGGTTGACCAGACAATGAAATTTTTTAATTCACCTTAATGAGGAGGAAGAGAGTAACTCAATTTGGCTCGTGAAGAGATCTATATACTACAAGTTTTTTTGTTTTTCGGGTTTTTTAAAATCTAACATTTCATTCACCTTCAATCTCACATACCCTCCAATCTCATCTCAACCACCATTCATCTCTGTAAGGCTTTCTGAAGCTTCCTGTGCAGCTCATCTGGGTGAACTTTGCCTCATTCTGGACTGGAGCACATCTGGTCCTCTCGCCTCCATGTCAAAGCTTGTGCATCTCAGAACTGAGCTTGCTGTACTGCTTATTTCAACTTTGTCTCAAACATCTGGTCCCAGAATGAACTCTCCTAAGAATCAGTATCCGAGTTCCACCAAATCTGTGTGGCTTTAACCTTTAGGGACTCAGTTTTATCACCGTGCAGGAAGGTTAAGAACTAAATGTGTTTGTTGAAATTTATATGAGTAATGAGTTTATTTAAGACTGACCAATACTAAGCATTCAATCAATGTTGCTTCTACTGTTATTTTTCTTTATTTAGCAAGCAGGCGTGTGCTTTCAACATGTGTCTGGATTTCACAAAGCCTTGAAACTATAACAGTAAATAAAAATGTCTATTCCTTCTCTAGTAGGAGAGGAAGACAGTAAATACATGCATATAAATATAGTGATAAATACAGGCATACATGTACACATACATACACACACATACACACACATACATACACATGCATACAGACACACATACACACACATACATACATACACATACATGCACACACACACATACACACCTACATACACACACATACACACACACATATACACACACACATACACACACATACACACATACATACACACACAGAGACACACACACATACACACATAGATACACACACAGAGAGACACACGCATACACACACACAGACACAGATACACACACACATACACATATGGATTTTTAGTTACACAAATACTGTGAAGAAATAAAAACAAAGGGAAAAGGTAAAAAGCAATTTTTTACAAAATGATCTTGGACGGTTCCCCTAAGCAGGTGACATTTTGATAACTAGGAATATACTGAAATTAGTTTTAAAACCAGTAACCAGTTTTACTGCCTAAGAAGACTCCTACCTATATCAAAAGCTTTTAAATATTGGGAACCACATGTTTTCTAATTTAGTAGCCGTGACAATAAGGCACTTACATTGAAACCTTCAACCTCTGTCTAGAGCTGTGTTTCCTCCCTTTTTTAAACCTTGACCTACTTGTTGAAACCAGTGCTCCGTCTTCACAACCTTATCACAGTTAACGGGTTCTTTTCTTTCTGCACTTCACAGTCATCGCCTTTTAATTTCTTCTTCACCTCTACTTCTGAAGAATTACGGTTAAAGAGATCTTACACTACAGTTCACCTGTTTCCTATTTATAGCAGAGTGGCTGCCCCTGAGTTCTAGTCTCCTTCCCTTTCTCTTGGCTTCCATATGTAGCCAAGGTGAGAGGAGATTCCCAAAGATGCCACCAATCCTGGGGGAGGTGTGTGCTTGGAAGCAGAGGAAGATGGGAGATTATGCAAATGTCGATGGGAGTGAGGGAACTGGGAACGGGACATGGGAGAGAAGAAGCAATCTGAGCCTCGCACGTCATTTTTCTGTCAAATTTAGGATCAGGAAATTCATAAAATAAAGATTTATGCTAGAAAGTGGAAAGAGATTCAAAAGATAAATACAATGCTTATCTCCACCGAGGGAAAACCATTCTACTAATATAATAAAAATTTTCAATTGGTGAGTAAGTGGCTTTAGGGAATGCTTTTAAAACACAAGCATACATATTCCCAGCCATTTGGACATGATAGTTTAATCCTGAAAACACAAGGGCAATACCTTGGCCAGACAGATATTCTTTCCTGAGTCCTCCTCTTTTACTCTGGTTGTTTTATCTGCTTTGGTTTTGGTCATTCATTTATTCGTTCGTTTGTTTGTTGATTTTGAGTGAAACAGGATGTAACTCTGTAGTCCAGCACGTCTCAAAATAATGGCAATCCTCCTGCCTCACCCTCCCACGTGCTAGGATCATAGGGATGACCCACTGTACCTGGCTACACTCAGGAGGAGAGCGTGTGTCTGTTTGCCTTTCTCTTTCATACAGTTCAACGATACTCATTCATGATTAGAAAACATAAAAAGCCTTAAAAATTAAGTTGTCATTAACATCTAAAGAATTCAATTAAGCCCACATAAATTCTTATTTGGGATCTCAACAATTCAGATTACTTTAAAATTGATTCCTAACATGGTGGTTAATAAGGGTCATGGAACACTGGCCAGGTTCTCATTTGCTGCTCGCCCCATGTTGGAGCTAGAATGGAGGTACCATGCAGAGACTGACCAGCATTTGGCGTTGTTAGCGCCGTGAAAGGCTATGTGGGACTGCACAAGTGCTAAAAATTCCAAGTACAAAAAGAACTAATAGGGAAACGCTGACCTCTTCTAAATGACAATAAAAGTCCAATGTTTTTAGTGCCCAAGTTACATTACAGAAAAAGCAGGAATTCAAGGTCTCAAGCTACGCACTCCCTTACACTCTTTATTGAGATTTTACCTCATTAGAAAAGTCCTGCATTGTCCTAGATTTAATTTATCAAGATTTTTATTTTTCAATTTAGAAAATATGTCTAAGCTACTGCTGGTTCACCTTTTGGTGGCCTTTGGTGCAACTTATTTTAATCTTCCAGACAATGCTTTATTCACATCAAAGAAAGGATTTTTTTTTCTCCCTCCTATTGTGTTTGGATTAAAGATTATAAGCCACAAGTCGGAGTGGAGCAACACTGAAAGTTTCTTCACTAAGAAAGCAAATCATTAATTTTAAAATATCTTTTAACATCTGAGGACTGGCATTATATATCTCAAAACAGCTAATGGAGAGGAATTTGAATATATTCAACACGAAGGCAGGACAAAGCTGCAGGCAATGGGTCCGCTAATTACTCTCAGTTGATCACTACCCAATGCATGCATGAGTCAGAGCACCACACTGTACCTCAAAACTATGTAGAAATATTATGCCAATCAAAATCAATTAATTTTTAATAAGTCCAAGGACTGAAGGTTTAGAAAGAGTCTGGTGTTTCCAGTGACCTGCCAAAAGCAGACAGAAAACACAGTCTGGCTGGAATGGAGGCCAAAGGGTGTCTTTTCTGCAATGAATGTAAAGCATCCTTAAGCATTTTATTTTTATAATCATATTTTAATAGTTAAACTTACTAAAAACCAGACTACTTATTATTAACACCACATGCCAACAACTCTGCGTATTGCTACATGATTCTACCACTGTTGGGTGGCTGCTGGGTTTTAATATTACACATACAAATTATCATAGTTTTTACTGTTCATCCTTTAATATGCATCTTTAATTGACACAAGTCACAGCACCTACACAGTCCCAGACCCACACACTCCAAAAGTGAGTTTATACATTCCAGTCTGAACAAGTCTTGCCCTACTGTATATCCTTACAGCACAATCATTTACATGCCTAGTGTGTGAATGTGTGTGTGTGTGTGTGTGTAAACTGAGTTTTCCTTTGTGTTATAATTTTCAATTATCACATAATCCAAAAGCAGACATAGAAACATAAGATATTATAATCCATAACAACATTTGTCGTTTTGTTCTAGAATCTTCCAAGTCTGTTTTATACTTGCATTTCTAAGAATTACTATAAAGTATAAGATCTCCTGCTATATTTATGGAAAAAACTATGTGTACCTCAAATTGCAGTTATACTTTGTTATGACAAAAAACATAGAAGATTAAAAATAAAGTCTTAAGATTCCAGTCACCAGCAACAAATTTAGCTAATTATTTTTCATCATTTCTTATGACCATTAAAGTATTTATTTGCATTTAAAATATAAAACAATAGAAATAATAAGGCTTATTTTCGTTGCTGTGACAAAATACTTCAAAAAAAGCAACTTAGAAGGATTTCTCTGGCTTTTGGTTTGATGATACACAGTCCATCATGATCAGGAAGCATGCCCTGGAAGTTGTAGCTGTGGCTTCAGACACATGGAGCAGCTAGTCACAGCAAGTCTACAGGCAGGAATCACAGACAGATGGATGCTGATGTTTGGACCACTTCTCTCCTCTTTACTCAGTCCAGAACCCAGCTCATGGAACAGTGCTGCCCCATTCACGTAAGATCTTTTTTCTTACATAAGCCACTGTAGAAACATTCTCACAGACATGTATAAGTGGGCAGTAAAAATTAATCATCATGAGTATGGAATGCAAGACAAAATATTATTAATTAATAAGTGCAACTTCTAATTTGTAAATGAAATCTTTTCCTGGATTTATGTAATGTTTTCTAATTGTGGTCCTTCTGCTTCAAGCTCTAGATTGTCTGCTTAATTGATGTCAAACTGTAATGCCATTCATTACCATCATGTATTAATAAATGAATGTTTTTCCTTTCCTCAAAAATTTACAGTAACATAATATTAAAGTATCAACCCAATACTAACTATGGACAGTGTTCGCATAATTATGAAATTGAAAACTGATTACATGTACAGGTAACATTAGCTAAAAGTCAAGGCAGAAGAATGGAAGAGCTATTGATAAAAGTATTCTTAATTCATTATCTTGAGGGGGCTGGAGAGATGGCTCAGCGGTTAAGAGCATTGACTGCTCTTCCAAAGTTCATGAGTTCAAATCCTAGCAACCACATGGTGGCTCACAACCATCCGTAATGAGATCTGATGCCTTCTTCTGGGGTGTCTAAAGACAGCTACAGTGAACTTACATATAATAAGTAAATAAATCTTTTTTAAAAAATTCATTACCTTGAGTGGTAGGGGCAAACAGTTACTCCTGTTATTGACAATTAGGAATCTGTAATTCAAAATGTAGATATGACTATTAGTGACACTCTATAGGTCTTGAAAATTGCAGGAGAATTTTCAAAATTATGTTATAAATTTTAAATATAAATCCATTACCTTTTATTTTGGTGCATAACACATTTTTACTTTTACTTTTACATTTTTATTATATATATATATATGTAATTCAATAAATTTTATATATATATATGTCAAGTTCAATAAATTTTTTCCACACCATGCCTGTCTTTTACAGCTGTTGCTGCCATGTATTTATTTCATACGAAGTCATTTTACAAACAGCTTTGTTACTAGTGGGGAAGCATTCACAAGAGTCATGTACTCTGAGCATGGATGTGCTGCATACAATGCCTGCTTCCTGGAGTTTCCTTAGATGCTGACTATCTGAATCTCAGGTCTAATACAAGTTTGCATCAAAATTATGAGCTGAACTCATGTTCATGATTCTAGCACAGATACAAACAAACACCTTCTTAAAGGAGACTGAACAAAGAAAAGACAGCCATGACCATCATTCACTACTTATGATTCACTCAGCAAATAAGCTAAGTGGGCAGCATTATGCTAAGGCACGGTCATATCCAGGGCAGATAACTAAAGTACACTTCATGCCCTCTGGAGCTGCCATTATAGTGGGGGAAGAAAGGGCAGACAATAGCTACTAAACGTGATAAACAACTAGATGGCATAGTATGTTCAAAAGCAATAACTGGCATGAAGAAAAATAATCAATCTAGTGTGGGAAAGAAGTGCCATAGGGCTGAAGCTTTAAATAGAGTTGTTATGGGTCCTGAGGAAGACTTTTGAGCAAAACTTGAAAAGGGTAAGAATTAGCCTTGTAGGGACTGGAGCTGTGGTTATGAGCATTTGCTGCTCTTTCAGAGCTCATGAGTTCAAATTCCAACACCCACAAGGCAGCTCATAATTGTCTATAACTCTAGTCCAATGGGATCTGATGCTCTCTTCTACCTTCAGATCTACATGCAGACAAAGCATTCATATGCATAAATAAATAAACCTGGAGGAGGAGGAGGAGGAGGAGAATTGGCCTCATACACATTCCATAAATGAAAGCATTGTGGGGCAGAGAAAACAGTACTTTAAGCCTGAGGAAGGGAGTGTACCTGGGTTGCTCCAAGAAGAATCTTGCAGGCAGGGTAGAGTGAACAGGAAAGTGAAGGTAGATGAAGGCAGAGAGGTCTGGATGGTGAGGTTTTACCACTTCATTAGGCCCCTAAAAGGGCTTTGTCTTTTACTAGGGGTAAAATGGAACCATTGTGGGATTTTAAACAGAGGAATGGCTTGACTCAAGTTATTACTTTTGAAAAAGTATCTGTTGTAAAGTGAGGTAGCCATTTAAACATCCTTAGCCTGCCCAGAGTAATGTGGAGTGAGCTGACTAAAACGCCTTCCCTGTTTCACCACCAAGATTGATCCATCTGCTCTGGTTGACCAGGAAGCCCAACTTCCTGTGCCCTTTCCCTTCCATCCCTTCTAATAGTGCACTGTGGTCCTCTCTCCTACATGTAGAAGTGTTCCTCAGGCTGGGTTCTACAGGAACTGCAGAGGCTAAAATTATGAAGTTTGAGATCATCATGTCATCTTGGATATCTTCAAGAATTTTCTCTAAGACTATACATTGCACCAGGATGTTTTTAATCTCTGAAAAATTACCTTTTGATGTAAGATAATTGATCCCTGTGAACTGACAAGTAACCAACTAACTGGCAATTCTGCAGGAATGGGACCCAAAGATGTGAAGTAACACACACACACACACACACACACACACACACGGCCTCAATCTTTAGATAACCATCATTTGTAGACATTCCTAGCCACAATTAACTATAATGTTAACAGAACCAAACTCACCCACAAGATAACAATACTGTCCTGCAGTGTTCCCCATTTCCTCATTTCCACACTAGGGCTGTGAAGGGATTATTGAAAACTAATAATAAAAGGAAATGCATCCTAAAAAATGTGCCTGGTACTCATGTAGCAGTGGGAAACAGAGATGAAGAGACCCTAGGGAGATGGTTGGTGGCTTCAAGTCTGAAACAAATCAAAAGCCCACATCAGAGCTAGTCACTTGCTCTAGGAAGAAAGAAAATAATGTCTTCTGAGGTCCTGCCCTTCCTCCTGATCCAAGGTCCTAAGAGACCTGACCAAAAGATATCCCTTAACAGCTCAATTAGACTTCCTGGTCCTTGAATTCGTGTGTGTGTGTGTGTGTGTGTGTGTGTGTGTGTGTGTGTGTGTGTTTATTACATTCATTTCCCCCTAGACTTTCTCGATAAAATATCTTTGTCACAATGGAAATCTTTTAGCTTCCTGATTTTTAAACTCTCTTCGAAAAGACACATTATCAAAAGCAAGAGCAAAAATGCATCAAGGTGAATACCAAGGTGAATACCAAGGTGAATACCAAGGTGAATA
>JADRCH010000027.1:21572297-21641859 GCA_019843965.1 Rhynchomys soricoides
CAAGGTGAATACCAAGGTGAATACCAAGGTGAATACCAAGGTGAATACCAAGGTGAATACCAAGGTGAATACCAAGTTTTGCCCACACTTCCCACCAAGGGTTGGACCTAAAACTAGAACTGAACAAAGAAAAGAATGACTGTACCCTGACAAGGCAGAGCTGTTTAGAAGGCTCCTCTGATGTTTCCTAACACCAAGTATTTTCCAGTGCTCGCAGATGTAAGAAGGTAATTTTGTCACCCATATTTCTGAAGCCCACATCTAAATGCTTGAATTGCACCATTTTCCTGAAACGATCAGCTGTGGGCACACAGGGAGGTTTGTGCTGAATGTAACGGGTCTTCCTTTTTTCTGTATGTGACAGTTTCCACTCCAGCAGTCTATCCAAGAGATATCAATTCCTTATTTGACATAATGCATTTAAAATTGCCTTGACTCCATCATTCACAAAGTTCTTCCATTGAAACACTGGTACGGTACGATGACATCTTTATCAGAGGACCAAGATGGCAGACATCTTGTTTAAAAAGAAAAAAAAAATGCAAGCAAGAAGAGTAGAATGAAACATCAAAAGTGTAAAAAAACAACAATTATCAACTAGAATTGCATATCTAAAAAATCCCTTAAATAATAAAAACTACTTTTAAAAAGCTAATGCATATAATTAATTACCTACACTGCAGAATGTTAAGGGAGTTTTCAAGCCAAGAGTAGTAGCACATGTCTATGATCCCAGCCCTCAAGAGGCTAAGGCAATAGAGTTCCAAGCTTTCGGCCACCGTGGGCTTCATTTCAAAACAACAACAAAAGTTCTTCAAAGTGAAGAAAAATGGTGTAGATGAGAAATGAAAAGAAACATAAAGAATTAAAAGCTGGTCTACAAGCGTAGCTCAGCAGTTAGGAGCATGCGCTGTTCTTGCAGAGGGCCTTGTTTGTTCCCATAGCCCACATCAAGCAGTTCACAAACACCTGTAACTCCAACTCCAGGGAATAGGGTGTCTTCTGGCCTTCCTGGGCATCTGCAGGCATGTGCACGAACGTGCCCGTGTGCATGTGCACGCACGCACGCATACACACACACACACTTGCACATGCACTTGCACTCAAATTTAAAAATAAGTCTTTTAAAAGTAAAAGTCAACAGGAAGAAATATAATGAACATTTGAAACGGTATTTATTTGAAATAAGAATAATATATTGAATGAATGAATGAATGAATGAAGTATATGGCAGGTGAAAATTCTCCCAAGGAGCCACCCGTGACCCAGTTGCAGCATGTGGGTGAAATGAGTATCCTAAAAGACAGGCAAGCAGAATTTAAAGTGCTTTTATTAAAGAGGAAGGAATAATACCACGTTTTCCTCTTGTATGAGGAACATATAAATGATACTTGTAGTGTGTACATGCACACTATGTGTTTAACATGAAATTAGAAAGGGAGCATCTGAGAGAAAAGACAAGACTAGCAGGAGGAAGTGGGGGTAAGAAAGGAGAACAGTGGAAGAACTTTAGTAAAGTGATGTTTGCATGTGAGAAGAGCACACACACACACACAAAGACTGATAAAAGTAGAGAATATAGAAAATACTGGAACAAAGGGCAAAGAATTAAGTGTATTTACTAGAAAATAATTACAAACACACTACATGTGTCACTATATCTGTAATCCCTTTAATTGTGAAATATGCATAGTAAAGATCAAGTTTTTCGGTGTATTAAAATGTAAAATCACAGATAAGTTCAAAGCAAAAGAATATAGATAAGGCCTAAGCCATTTTAACACTACCTAAAGAAATCTGGGTTAGCTTTATCAGTTTCAAACCAGTGAGACTTCAGAAAAATCAGGGTTATCAGAGATTAAAGAGAATAATTATATATAATGATAAAAGGACCTATTGGCCAAAAGTATATGATTATCCCTACACAGATCTTCATAAGCTCTTGTGGAATAGTCTTCATGACAGACTGCATTCTAGACCTTAAAATGCAATTTTTAACAAAATTAAAACCTAGATCATGTGGATCTGAGCACAGTGGAGTTGAGGGTCAGTAGCAGGAATAGAACTGGAATATTCAGAACTATTTAGGGCTCAAACAAATATGTATCCAAGTAATGTGGAGTTTAAAGTGGAAGTTTCAAAGGAAATTAAAAGCAGTTTTAACTAAAAGGAAATAAAATGCAGCTTATTAAAAAGTGGGGTAAATAAACCAGGTCTAGAGGGCAATTTATGTCATTAGACGAAAAGAAGAGGAAACTTCTAGGAAAGAGTTTAAAGACATAATCTGAATTCCACCCTGAGAACTTAGGAAGAAAGGATAATTTAAGCCCTAAAGTAAAGTAAGAAAAATCAGAACATAAAACAACGAAATTTAACTCCGGAATAAGGTACAGAAAAGTCAATGAAATCGCAAACTGGTTCTTTGAAAATATCAATACTACTTAGAACGCCTAGCCAGACTAGCCAAGAAAACAGAAGACACAAATTACCAGCACCAGAGATAAAAGGTCAGTGCTATCACTCGTGTGCACATTAAAAGGATAAGAACTATCAGCAACTCTCTGCCTACAGTTTCAGTAAGTTATAAGAAATGAATCAATTTTTTGAGAACCAAAACTAACAAAAAAGAAAGACTGATTCAGTGGAGACATCACACCATAGTAACAATTAGAATTTCGTCTAGCTATTCAACTCTTATCTAACATTTAATCATTAGCTGAAGAGGAAAACAGTATTATATTAACTAGGGCAGAAGAGGCATCTGGCACTGGGGAGATGGCTTAGCAGGAAAAGTGTTTGCTTTACAAGTGAAAGGACCAGAGTTCAGATCCCCAGCACCCACAGAAATGCCAGGTTGGCATGGTAGCCTGCCTGTAATTCCAGAAGCATGAGAAGTGAAGACAATGGATCCCCAGAACAAGCAGGCTCCCCAGAGCAAGCAGGCCAGCTGCTCCAGTGCATAAGGTAGAAAGCAATCAAGGAGGATACACAATGTCAACCTTGGATGTCCATGTGCACATCCACACAAGCACACATACCACACATAAAAACTATTTGAGAGAGAGAGAGAGAGAAGTCATCTGATAAAATCCCACCCTGTTGCATTTTAAAAACTCCACTCAAATAGGAAGTCAGGGAAACCTATCCAAATTGATAAACAATATCTTTTTATTTTTTATCTCTCAAGTTAAACATACTTTATGGTGAGACACTGGTCTTTTCCTGGACTAGTGAACAAAGCAATAGTGTCTTCTGCATGAGCTAGAGTCCTACTTGAAAAAGTAAAACAGTTAAAATAGGAAAGACAGCACACAGATTGAGAGGGGAAAGTAAAACTGTTTGTTCATAGATTGTTATCTACATAGAAAAATCTGAGAGATCATGGCAATGATCCTAGAAGAAAAACTATAATAGAGTCATGACCCAAAGATGCAAGGCTAATTTACAGAAGCTAACCAACATAGAGCATTAACTAGTTAGATTTCAAAATTAAAAAACAAATTTTAGATATCACATTAAAAATGAAATACTTGAGCACAAACCTGACACAACATATCAGAAGAAACTACAAACTTGATTAAGAAATCAGAGAACAAAGAAATACAGAGACAGTCTATGTTCATCATAAGGTGACTCACTATTAAACTGTCTGCTTTGCCCAAGCTGGTGTGTAGGTTGAAGTCAATCAAAATTCCCAGGAATTATTTTAGGGATACAAGTATGCTTCAGTACATATGGAAAGGCAAAAGACCTGGAACAACCAGAGCATATTGAGAAGCATCAATCATACAGGACCCATACCGCTCAATTCCGACACTTAACGTAAAGCCATAGTAATCAAGACAGTGTGTGGCAAAAGGCAGATATAACCATCCACAGACAGAATAAAGAGTTCAACCATGAATCTGAACAAACATAATCAACTGGTTTCACAAAGCAGAAGGGTGACTGAATCGTGAAAGATAATTTTTATAAATATTGCACTGGATTGTTTGTTTATATAAAAAAGGAAACTGAATATAGTCATAGTCTTCATACATTTAGAGAAACTAACTCAAATGGGCTAGAGAACTAAATCCAAAATTGCAAGTCTTCTAGGAAAACACCCAGGTGGCTGGGTTTTGACAATGAATCTTTAGGTCCAACACCAAAAGAGAAGTTTATAAAAGTTCATTTTTAAAGTAATAATAAGCTGGACCTCAGTAAAACAACATTCCTTCCCCATGCTATTCTCTGACATACATAAATGGATGAACACTCACGCACTGGGCTCCGCCAGATTTGTTCATCCAGGTGGCAGCATTGCTCATGATTTTTCTGTATTCAGGAGACCAAAAGGATGGAATCTATGATTCCTGATAATCTAGTATCTAAGGGACACATGATCAAACTATGCATCTGCACAGAAATTGTACTGTGTGTATTTTAATCTTTCACCCCTATAGACATAAAAATGCAGTCAATTTAATAAATTTATTTCACTTATCTTTTTATTGTGTGTACATTTCTATCCATCTCACTAGGCTATTTTGAGGCTTATTTAATAGTGGGCACTGATTTGAACCATAAATGGGGAAAGAAGCCAAAACGAATAACACACATACATGTGCACATGCACACACACACACACACACACACACACACACAGATACACACACACAAGATACAGCACCATGATAAAGAGGCTATCAGAGTCGAAAACAAAAGGTTCTGACCAGGCAAAGGAAGTAGGAGATGTGCAGAAGGAAGACAGAAGCATTGTGTGAACCATGCATATGGCAATAACCAGACAGAAAAGCAAGAATTAGCTCCAAGTCACCGCAATTTATGATTAAATTATCCCAGTCTTTGAGGGGGGAAGAAGAAATGATATTATGTCTTCATGAGTCAAGGTCACATATGAAGGGTCATGGCACAAAATACAACAGGTATTGTGCTTGATGCTCCTCATTGTCTCTTCTAAAAACAGCACCTCACTTTCCTCACCAGAAGCCTCTGGGGTCGACCTTTATGGCTCTCATTAAGTGATCCCTTCATTCCAGCTTCAGTGGAAGCTACATTTTGGAAGACTGAAGATGTGGGAGAGAAGACTACTGTGAATATTTCTTAGCTTCTTCCCTGTTGCCCTGTAGCTAAGTTGATCTCTCAAGGCCAGAGCTCCTGGCAGACAACCAGCTGCCCCTCCCATGTACCACTGGCTAGAAGAGTATCACCTCCAAGTTTACACTATCCCTTGCTGGTTTCCATGAACTATGCCCACAGCTTTGAAATAATCTCCATGTTTCTCCCCATCTGTTACTGCCTTTATTATGACTGATGTGAAAATAACAGATATCCACAGAAACAGAAAAGGCAATCTATTGATTTGAAGATGGTTTTAATTAATTAGATTTTCCATAAAAGTAATATGTGCACTTTATCTGGGCCCTAGAAGGTAGCCAGGCCTTCCTTTTTGTTCTCCTCTTTGTGTGTAGCATATAATTTTCATGGGGCTATGCTAGGCATGGAGGAGCTGAGACCAGAGGTCAACTCTTGAGCAACAGGAAGTGAGATCTCTAAGAAGCACGGGGATACTTAGAGTCTAGCCATTGGAGCCATGTCCACTGAGGCACCTGTAACTGGCTTTCAGCCTGAACACAACCAAGAGATCTCCAGTGTGGCACAATTAATAGAGAGCCTTTCTCATCTCAATTAATCTGTCTCCTCAAATGATTATCGCAACAGGGGACTTTTCACCGTTTTAATTCCCATCTCTAGACCACTGCCTGACCTCCAACTCAAGTTGAAAGAACCCAGAGCACAATCCATACTTACTAATAAATGCACCTACTGTCCAACTGGTGCACACAGAGACAAGCAAAGACCCTCTGAAAGAACACTATTTAACATGAATACATCAGGAATAGAAGAGCATAAGCACCGTGTCGCTGGAGAGGTTTTAAAAACACACACACACACAGGCGTGTGCACACAAACATGCACACACACAATACATATACACATGTGTGCATGCACATGCACACATTACACATTCAATACAGTCCCATACACACCCTCACACAAACTCATACACACAAACTCACACATTCGTCTATATTTTTGTTTCCATTTCCAGCACTAAACTATTTTGATAGAGGATTCTTTTTTTTTTCAGTTGTCTGTGCCAAATCAAGAAAGGGTGTATTTTAATGTGTATTTTCACAGAGAAACTACGTACATATATGTATGTACCTAAACAAAGTACATACAAACAAACCTCCAACTCCTGAGGTCAGAACATCAAATTGGGAGCTTCCATACAAAGAACCAGATGACCACCAAATGCCAGGTGGCAGATGGGAACAGGAACACGATCCATTGCTTCAAATCTCCCTTAAGTGTCTGGATCATGAACTCCTGGCCTTTGTTCCGTGTGAAACTAACACATTTCCCTCCCTCGCGACCCCTCCTGTGCTGTCTCTGTGCCACAGGGCTCCCTGGTTCCTTCCATCTTTCCACAACACTCACTTTCTTCCAGTCCAATGTCTTCCTAGTACTCTCCTGGTCACTTTTCAATGGTTCAGATTAATGTGAACACACTCGAAACTGGCTTTCCTTCTGTAAAAATGATAGCGGAAGGGGACTAAGTGATATTAAAAGTTTCTTTTAGCTCTGATTTTATAACGCCTCTGCTGAACTCTCCCAATCTCATGGAATAATTTTTCAGGGTTAGCTCCTCGACGTCTGCCAGTCTTCACACGTCCAGCCATGCTTACTAGAGGCTGCCCAGGAAGAGCATAGGACTGGGCTCTACAATACAGAACACACAGCCTGTCTTTCACAGGCACGTCCTAGTTTACTTTCTATTGCTATGGTAAACACCATTACCAAAAACAGCTCAAATGAAGAAAGGGTCTATTTCAATACACACGTCCAGTTCGTGGTCCATCACTGAGAGAACAGGAGGCAGGAACTCAAGCTGAAACCTTGGAGAAATGTTGCTTATTGGCTTTCTCATTGGCGCATGCTCAGTCAGCTGTCTGTACAGCTCTGGTCTAACTTCCGTATGTAGCACTGCTCACAGTGAGCTGGGTCTTCTTCCTGCATAGTCAACAACCAAGATAATTCTTCACAGGCCAGTCTGATCTGGACAGCCCCCCAGCTGAGACCAGCAGATGACTCTGTGCTGTGTGAAGTTGACAGTTGAAACTAAGAGAGAAAATGTAGTGGTTGACACATCTGAGCACCTCTGCCTGGGAATTTAAACAAAGTGCCCTGCTACCTTGCAACAACTTTATGACAGGAACTACCTAGGACTCCTTTTCAAAAAAGGAAAAATTGAGGCCCAATTCAGACAATAAATAAGCTAAGAATCAACAGTTATAAATGAAAATACCCCTTAAATAACAGGAAAAGTTTATTAAAAGATAGTCAAGGGCTGGAGAGATGGTTTAGTGGTTTAGAGCACTGACTTCCAGAGGTCCTGAGTTCGATTCCCAGCAACCACATGGTGGCTCACAACCATCTGTAATGAGATCCAGTGTTCTCTTCTGGTGTGTCTGAGGACAGCTACAGTGTACTCATATGCATAAAATAAACAATAATTTTTAAAAGATCTTCAGAAAATACTGAAAAGGAAAATCTCTGTTAAGATATCTTGAACTACTTCAGCTCCAAGATCTTCCGGTCTGTCCTGTTGGCATCAGGCATCCATCAAGATCTCTGCCAAACCTCTCTACCTCAAGCACTAGGAAAGCAGTGAGCATGTTGGAGAAATAGCTTTAGGGAATGACTTGAGGACTGGGCTTTACACCTGTGAAGACCACTACATCGTGCACACTCCACATCTGACATTTTTATCCTAGGTTGACCTGGTATCACACTTCATCTCCTCCATTCATCTATCAAATACACCCACAGCTAAGACTGGAAATCAGTTTGGCGGACCCTCAGAAAAATGAACATAATACTGCCTGAGGATCCAGCTATTCCACTCCTGGGCATATACCCAGAAGATGCTCCAACATGTAATAAAGACACATGTACCACTATGTTCATAGCAGCCATATTTATAATAGCCAGAAGCTGGAAACAACCCAGATGTCCCTCCACAGAGGAATGGATACAGAAAATGTGGTATATTTACTCAGCTAATAAAAACAATGACTTCATGAAATTCGCAGACAAATGGATGGATCTTGAAAATATCATCCTGAGCGAGGTAACGCAGTCACAAAAGAATGAACATGGTATGTACTCACTGATAAGTGGTTATTAGCCCAAAAGTTCGAAATACCCAAGAGTCCCTTCTCAGCAACAGTAGGGCAGAGTGTGAGGTCCCAGATGGAGGACTTGGAGAAGGGACTGAAGGAGCTGAGGGAGTTTGCATCCCCAGGGAGGCAGCAACAGTGTCCACTGGCTTGACCCCCCCGATACTTCTGGAGACTGATCCACCAACCAAAGAATACACATGGAGGGACCCATGGTGCTGGCCACATGTGTGGCAGAAGAGGGTCTTGTTAGCCATCAGGGGGAGGAGAGGCCCTTGGTCCTGAGAGTGTTAGAACCCCCAGTAGAGGAGAATGCCAAGGAGGGATGACAAGAGTGGGTGGGTGGGTGGATGGGAGAATACCCCCATAGTGGCAGGGGAGGGGGGAGGGAATGGGGAGGTTCCAAAGGGGAGATCTGGAAAGGGGGAAACATTTGAAATGTAAATAAAGTAGGAAAAATAAAAATAAAAATAAAAAGATTGTCACCATGGTTATCAAATAGTAGGCAAGATTTGTTAATAAATAGAGTAATTCCTTTTACTCAAAGAGTCCCACCCACACCATCCAGACCAACGTGAAGACCTTCTATCACCTTGACCTTGCAGAGCCTCCTGTGCCCATTCATACACAGTGAGCTGACAGCGAATACCCTCCAGTCCAGTACCCACACTCCCATCTCGGTGACTTTCTCCTTGTACTAAAAGGTATTATAAACACTGAGCCTCAGAAGGACTGAGGAAGACTTTTACTGTCTCATGGTTCCAATCACCCAGGCTTTTATATCATATTGTAAATCCAAAACTGCCATAAAAGTTAGGAGCTTTGAAAGTGTCTTTATCAGAATCTGGATGTGGGTCAAACATCTCCCCTCGGTATTCCCCTTCCGCAGGGCATCTCTTTCCCCATTACCTAACAGGAGTGCATGCAGTGGCTTAGGAAGACCTGCAGACCTAAGCTTGTTCAAAATATTTTCCATCGCTCACCATTGCATATGTGTTTTGGCTTTAACTGTGGGGTGTTCTTAACCCTGCTGCTGGTGGCACTATCTGTAAACAACAGTTATTCTCCAGTGCCTTATCGAAAATGCAATGATTCATCTTCAGTGCAGAGAAGTAGCTTTATATAGAACTGACTGGAGGGGGATGGGCATCCTTACTCTCAGTCTGATGGAGCATCTGCAGAATTGTCTGACTTTCCCTGTATTACAGGTCTAGTTTCTTCCCGATTCTCTCGTAAGAGTCACACATATTTCAGCAAATATCCCCACACTGTTGTTTTACCTAAATGATCACTTCATGATCAATTCAACAGAGTGCTTTTTGCAAACCATCCCGTATCCTAAAAAGCCCCACAGTGAGTGACAGAGAAGGCACTAAATAAATGCTGCATTAATGTTTGCTAAACAGCAAAGGAAAAGAAAAACAGAAGCAAGAAATGGGAGGGACGTAAAATCAGTCGTTGCAGATGAAAAGGAGTCAAGGTTAAAACTCTATCTCTCTCTGGTTCGTGATGCACTGGAGCCTTTCAAGGTTAAACAATATCGTGAGAAACCAAGAGCCAGTCAGTTCATCTTGAATTTCTACAACTAGAATGTCTGAAAAAGAGCACTCTGTTCACAGCAATTCACCCCAGTACTGGAGCAGTATATCGGCCTATATGTTGGACTGTGATGGTGGAATAACAGAGTAGTGTATCAGATAACTGCTTCCATCATAGAATGGCATAACAAACAGCCAGAAATAAACACCAGTAGCCTTCAGTATAGGCATATTTTATGTCTGTGTCTGCTTGGACAGCTTGTTTCAGTGGCTCTACTGATCTTGGACAGACTTGAGCTGCCTGATAGCTGATATCATCTGGCCTTGGCTGGAGCAACTAGGGTGACTTGAGTCCGTCCCACATGTCCCTAATCCCTGCATCAGATTATCCAGATACATTGTCATGGCAATGGAAGAAGAGTCTGACATTAGCAATACCCAAGGGCTCTTGAGGCTTAGGCACAAATCTGCCATTCTCTCCCATCTATTCTGTCACCCAAAGCAAGCCAAATGGCCAAACCCAAGGACGGGAAAATTATGTTCTACCCTCAGCAGAAATGGATAATACAGTTAAATGGCCGAGGGATTATACAGAGAAAGATGGACAATTGAGGCCAATGATGTACTCTACCAAAAAAAAAGTGTGTTCATAAAAATAAAACACAACCACAAAGCCAGGCATGGTGTGAACACCTGTAATAAATAGCATACGGGAGACTGGAGTAAGAAGATTGCCAACTCAAGAAGACCCTGTCTCAAAAATAAAATAAATAGTAAATAAATAAAAGCACAGTGAATTTTTTGTTAATTAATTAACTTTATATTCAGATTGCAGCTTCCACTCCCTCCTCTCTTCCCAATCCCTCCCTCTCCCCCCTTCCCCTCATCTCCCCCTCCCTTCTCCTCAGAGAAAGGGAGGCCTCCAATGGATAGCAACCAGCCTTGGCATATCAAGTTGCAGTAAGACTAGGCAATCTTCACCTACTGAGGCTAGACAAGGCAGCCCAGTTAGGGGAAAGGGATCCAAAGGCAAACAACAGGGTCAGAGCCTCTGCTTTGATTGTTGGGGGACCCACAGTGATTTTAATTCCAAAGATGGAATATACATATATGCAGATACTGAACTCACTGGCTAAACTGAAAGAGGACACTTGTCTTTCTACTGAATATCTTGCTCAGACATTATTTTTGAATACTGGGTCTTATTTTTTATTATAATTAGTTAAGTGTTACCTGTTACCTTAAGATAAATAACATTTATGCTGAGTATGAATTTATCTTTCTTCTCTCAGTGCACTTATGTCTAGTGGCCTGGTAAAATAGTCTCATAAGCTAATAAGGTGTTGAACATTTTTGCAAATCTATGGATAACAGCAAATTTTACTAAATTTTAGAAAACAGGAGAAGTAAAATATCTTATCTGACAAAAAAAGATTATGGAACGTTTAAAAGTTTGTTTTAGAATTTCATATTTAACGATGACTGCTGTTTAACAGTTTTGACCGAAAGGGGATTCCTACATTTCTCATCGGATTCAATTATATAAGTTTATATTTTGGAAGTACCAACTCAGTCACTTTGGGGCCAAGAGTAAATCACTGTGCAAAATCAGAAACAGCTTCAGAGTGAAGGAATGTTGAAGTGAAATTACATCTCCACAGAACTCAGAAGCTTCATTTCTGGGTTCAGTGCATCTGACAGTTTAACTACCTGCAGTGTTTTTATCTATGAAAAGGCAAAGAACTTTAATTTCATATCTCTTAAACTTCTAACAATGAAGCAGTCTGGGAAATACATTGAATAGAAGAGGATAGTGTTCAAATTACATTTATTTATAGTTAATTAGAAACAACCGTTGTTGTTGTTATTGTTGTTGTTGTAGACCAGGACCTTCTTGCCTGTCTATGGGCTTGTGATTGTCACTCCGATGCCTTAATGTTTACATGGACTTTCCATTGGTTTAAGACGATTATGGTAACCCATGAGCTAATGTAGTCTCATAAGAGGTATGTCATCATTACCTAGATTTATGGGCAGAGCCACATCCATAAAATTTAGATAATTGCTATGTACTGCCAGCCTATTTTGCCTGTTAATATAAATAGTATTCTCAGCGTTCTCTACCTAGAGGACAAATCTCTCACAGGTGACTTTGTACTTAATCCTGGCAGACATTCTCCACCACAATGTGATGAAGAATATACTATGAACAATTTCTGACAGCCTTCGTTTTTCTAGTGTGTTATGCTAAAGGGTCCTAATCTGCTGTTTATTTGGGGTTCTTACCACACTAAATTGATTTAGGGACACCATTCTCTATCCATGCACGGCTAACTTATGACATATTTATTAAAACCGCATATATACTCCATTCATGGGAGTCGATGAAACTGATCAACCCCTCCCCCTTTTTTGTAAAATATTAACAACTGCTGTTGTCGTTAACATCTTACCCCATCCTAAGCATACTCAACATGGAAAGATCTGCACCACATTCTGGTTGGGATACACCACCTGGGGCAGAGAATATATGTGCGCTACCTTTTAGAATAAGAACATGGAGGACATAAACAGAACACATGCATAAAGGAGAAAAGTATCCTTTGTGCTGCCAAAGTATGCACCATTGTGTTGAATAGCTAACCAAAGTGTATCACAGATACCAGGGTTTTGTTTAAATTTTAATCTACTTGCAGTTTTTTTATTTCAACTCCAAAGACAAGGGTATAGGTAGGTAGAGGAAGTGGCTTCTCTCTAGGGAACTGAACTCTAAAGTCTGTTTCTGGGCAATATTTCAGACTGTGGTCTCGAATTCCGGACTGTTCCAGATAAGGCTCTCTGAGCTAATAAACATTAATTTATGGCCCTTTTTGCTTCCACCCAGTAGGTTCTGCTTTATCACGAGTCTCAGGGAGCCCAACATGGCTTACAAAATAAAGGAAGCCTGAGAGACATGAAAATATTTGACTCCCAGCCTGGGAGCATTTCATACTGTAGATATCACAGGAGCCTTAGGAACTGCTGATGATGAAGGTTGAGTCCTGAGTCAGAATATGAAATGAACTACCATCTTTACATTCTGCATGGTAGTGAAACAAAATGGCTTGTCACACTTGAAGGATCCAAAAACTCTGTGCTGGAGAAGAGGTACCAGGCTGGGGGATAGCCATACCCTCTTCTGCTTTCACTCTATGTCCCCCCCCCAGAGACAATTTGCCCTCTCATCCCACCAGATTTGGCCAGATTGGTCTCCATATCTCTGAACAGACTTCATGCTTATCCCTCTCCCATTTGTAAGGGTCATCTGTTTCTCCCTCCCTTACCTTCCTGCTGTACTCCAAGTCAACGTCAATCTACGCTATCTACTGCATTATTAATTTTCTCTGTCGACCTTAAGTCATGCCTTAAATCAGTATGTTTGTTTCCCTGCTAAGTCATATTTTGTAAGGATGAAATTATGCTAGAACACGCAATTATGACACAATTATGAACCTAGACCCTTACTTGGAGTAAATAGAAAGAACAAAATTATTTTTATGCTTTGTATAATTTCTGTGTAGTTATTTTAAATATTTTCTCCTTAACTAGAAGATAATAACATCATGTGACCCTCAAGCATAAATGATAATGCAAAAGTCAGAAATCCCTTCCATTTGTAATTAAAGCACGATTCAATGGTAGGAGAAGTCACACCATTGGCGCAGATATTTCAGACTGTAATGTGGAAATTTCTCTCTCTTTTTTTTAAGACCCAATTCAGTCAAAACCTACTTTCCTTATCAGAGTGGATCCCTGTGTGGGTCAACTCCACAGCACAAAACTTCAAAGTGAATGTGAGATGAATTAATTCCCAATTCTAATTTAAAGCAACATTCCTGGGGCACTTTGAGAGGCTCCAGGTGTTCCGGGGCCTGAAGGATGAAGAGTAGCTTCTCCCGAGCAATTGTTAATACTTTGGGCCAAGAACAGCAGTTATGCAACACATCCACAGAATCGCTTTCTCAGATATTAAACTCTCGAAACTCTCAAAGAAAAAAATGATAGAAAAGTCTATCGTAGTTTAGAAAGCTGCCTCGTGAGCTTAGATGTGCCAAAAATTTACAGGCTAGCCCACCTGAGTCTGTTCTGCAGTATGTTTTCAGAAAACATTTTCCTCATTGCTGCAAGCATCTGGACACACACACACACACACACACACACACACATACTTCCAAGTTAATATCTCAAGAGTTTTAACATCCAGTCCCAGATATAATATGAATAATAACTAAGTCATGGGCAAGCCCCAGGAGATTCCATCTCAAAGACAAGTAGCCATAGCAACAGACAGCATCCACAAAGGAGATAAGACTGACCTTACTACCAGATCCACAGGTACTGCCTTCCTCTAATGATTTTGGGTTCTACCTCAACATTGTAAGGAATCCCTCCTACATTTTTATTAACTTATCTTTGTTCTGCTCTGACATCCTCACTTATGTGTCAATAGAGAATAACAAAAAACAGTGAGTTTTGAGGTTGGGGTCTAACAAACACAGGTTCAGACAGCATCCTCAACAATAACTTATTTTATGAAGATGGGTGCTAATCAAAGTTTTGATTTATTCGTCTGTGAGTGATGCTCATGGGAACGGATTGAGTGAGCTAATACACTGATATCCATAAGCTCTATCATTGTCACCAGTGTTGTTCTTATGATGGAGCTGGTCAGCTATCTTCTCAACATCCCTTCTGCTCTATTATTTACCCTCTGACTTTATTTACATTTCAGTTTAATTGGCTCCTTCTGTAGCACTGTGAAAAGGTAAGACCCTGTTGACTCTAGGCTTTTTTGTTTAAGCATCAAATTCATTTAATTTTTAAATTAAGAACATAACTCTTTTAAAATGGCCCCATGTCAACAAAACTCTTGATAGTTAATCCATAAAAAAGTGATCCTAACTCCCTCATTTAGCTAGCTTTCCTGATAGACTAATTATATAGAGGTAGAAAAATGTGAATACCAAGTAATGAGACTGATTTTGGCAAGACATCCAAAGAAATCAGCATAAATTGTTCCTGAGTCACACTTACATAATGAAAACCATTTTTAAATATGTTATAGGACATAATGAATAAGAGTTAGAGCACAATTTTCAAGGGCTTCCAGGTATCAGGCATTTTTTACCCTCCCTGTTCCCCGGCACTTTTTTCTATTTGAAAGAGGGAATAGAACATACAGATCTCAAAAATAAAGCTCTACTTTGACTCCTGTAGTTTTGACAGGTCTTCTGTTTCCTGGAACTGGGCAGAGTTCCCACTGCGGAGAGCACCCTCAGCCCCAGCCCTGTCCCGGATCTCTCTGCCGTCCTTCCCACAGAAGATCCTCCCCACAGAAGTGCTCCAACGTGTGCCCTTCATCGCCTTCACCATTTCATCCTACTCCAATTCAAGGATTTTCCTCCTAACATCACAAGATTCTCTTCCTAACTCAGCCCACCCAGCTCCTTGCCTTCCGTATGTTTTCCCACATTTTAGATTCTTAAGCATGAGATTTCTCACCAGTGACTTTCGTCATCTGTCCTTTCATTTATCTTGCCTTAGACTTCATTCCACCAGGAGGATTGTACGTTCTACTAAATAAAACCTGGCAAGTCTTTGTCAGGATGCATGCACTCAAGGAGTCCTATGAGTGTGACCCAGGACAAAATCACAGACTGACTTGCAACATTTTGAGAGTTTGTTTTCGTGTTAGTTTTGATTTTGTAGTTTTTGGTTTTGCGAATTTTTTTTGTAACTTGGATATACAGTCTTCAGACATGAGCATTGTGGAGAACAATGTCTTGCCACAACAGCTAAAGATTAGATGGAATTGAATCTTTCCTAACCTTTTTATCACTTATTGAAAAGTGATAAAATAAATGTAGTTACATTTTCCAGTTTTAAAATGATGTTTTCTGTTTCTTTGAAACCTCCACAATGTTTAAGCCACTCTTTTGAATTCTTCCCGCATAAAGCAATTAATTAACAAATCTGGGAATAAATAAGAGAAATATTTCTTCTTAGCAATAATAGGCTCTTATTATAATGTTGACAAAGTCACAGTTCTCCCTAAGAGCAATTCTGTCATTCACATTATTTCCCATACACTTATTTCCCATTTCAAACTCCCCAAAACAGCATTTTTCTCTACATGTTACAATGACAAAAAAAAAATGTTAAGTCCTGAAATGACTGTGCGAGTAAACTATTTGGTTCTGGAAAAGGGGAATACTCAAGAGCCTTGGCAGTGGTACCATGTGTAGTTATTTTGAGAGAAGGCACACTCTCACATGTGGGATCCAGATCCATCTAACAGTCAGTGATGCCATCTTAATAAGTAGGCCCAACTGTCATCAAGTGCATCTTGATGGTCATGTTAAATCGATTGATCTCCAAAACAAACTTTCCAAGTTCCATTCCTCAGTATTGGTTTTAGTCTTCACTGCCCAGATGCCAATCCCTACAGAGATGGTATCTGGTGCTCCTAGAAGTATGAGTTTTAAAACCAACACTCAAAACTATGTGGTACCCAAGGTGCCTGCACACAATGATAGACTGTCTTGTAAATAAATGTGGTGACTCGAGTTTATTGCAACTATCTCAAAAATTGAAATCATCAATGCCTTGCATAAATATAAATAAAAATAACTTCCAAACTAGCAAAATTAAGGAGAAAAGGAAGAGTTAGTAATATTTAAAAGAAAGTATAATCTAGAGTTGATAAATGGGTTAAAATGATGAGAAAATTTTTTAATTATATTTTATCTCATTTAGATTGGTGGTATGTTATCTCTTTGTCAGATGGTAATGCTGTAGGATTATAGTCCATAGGTAACATAATGTTTTGGTTTTTAACTCTTTAGGGGATTTAACACACAAATTGTTGGAGGGTGGAAAGATGGATCAATGGTTAAAGCATTTGTTGTTATTTGTTTTTGTTTTTGTTTTTGTTTTTCAGGAGATCTGGGTTCAGTTCCCAACCTTCTAACTCCAATTCCAGTGTTTCCAATGCTCCTTTTGGGGACATCTAGTATTTATACATACATGCAGACAAAACAAGCATGCACATAAAAAGCTTTTTTATTTAAAAAGAAACAACATGGCAACTTTCCAACTTTGAGGCACAAGAACAGGAGCAGTGGTTCATGTGTTTCATTGTTGAAGTTAATTGTAAGTGATAGAAGACCAGATACACATAACTAATGCTGTATTTGTGTTGAGCAGAGAGTGTTCATCATGTTTCCATTGCTGTGAGAAATACAAACTCTAAGCTTGTTAAAACAGACAACTTAAGCATGGAAGGTTTCCAACTGGCTCCCAATGTCCAAGGTTTTAATACGGAGCTGGCTGACTCAGTCTCCAGCCCATAGTGAGGCACATCATGCTGATGTTCATGTGGAGAGCAGAGCTAGTCATTTCCTAACAACAGGGAAACACAGATGGAGAGACATAAAGGGACCATGGACAGCGTTTATCTTTCCAAGAAAAGACCTTCTTCCTCCAAATATGTTGCACTTCCTTAAGTATCCACTGCCAGAAGGGATGATGTACTCGATATATTAGCTCACTGGGGACATTTAATATTCAAATCATAATACAGAGAATTACCAAAAATAGCCTTTCAAATAGTATTCTTTTTCAATATACCTATTAGTCATCCAACATATTATAACATATAATCATAACATATTACCAAAATTTAGTGGAATAAAAAAATATTAATAAGGTGAGAAGTGAAAATGTGTCTCATTGTATTAAAAACTCAAAGTGTTACAGAAATGCATCTCTTTCTGGAGACTCTACAACAAAATCCATCTTCTTACTTCTACAAGCTAGCCACATTCCAGAACTACTGGCCTCCTTCCATTTTCAAAGTTGAACAATGTTGCATTTCTTCTATTGCCTCTAATTTTATACCACAGTCAAGAGGAATTCCCTGCTTTTGAGGACTTGAGTAGACTTGGCACACAGGATAATCCAGGTTAATCTCCCCCCATTTCAAGCCACAATTTTACTCACAAGAAAAATTACCTGATTCTCTATGTCTACTTATATACTATTTCTACATTAGTGGCTTTTATGTTACTGTGATAAAATACCAAAATAGAGGCAAATGATGTAAAAGAGAGCCTCAGAGGGAGAGTCCATAAAAATGCGGTGGGCCTGGCAGTAGGGGACTGCAGTGGGAGTCTAAGAGATCTCACCTTCAGCCACAAGCATGAAGCAGAGAGAGACTGAACTGGAAGTGGCATGGGGCTATGAACTCTCAAAGCCAACCTGCAAGGATGTATTTCCTCCAGCAAGGTTATAACACCTCCTCAGGCACCTTCACCAACTGCAGACCAAATGTTGCATGAGACTATGGGGCGCATTCTCGTTCAAACTACCACAACATTTGAAGATGTTTTCACAAAACTTTAACAACCTATACGAATAAGTGATTGTTGCACCTCAGAGAAGTGACTTATTAACCATCAAGGAGAGAACTGTCGGATACTGGGCATCACACCTGTTGCTTAGCAACGTCATCCCAACTGAACCTCTCTCTACTGGAAGATGGATGGGGGTTCATAAGACTCAAGAATTTCAGGAAGTTTCTAAAACTAACAAGATTCACAGGGCTCCTTTCCAATGTTATAGAAGTGGAAAACTGCCAGGAAGAGGAGATTTTTCCCTCCAGTCAAATAGTCTGCAAGGGAGAGAGCTCCAGGATGCCAGAGTCCAGGAGTTATCACCCACATTAGGTTATACTTTTCCATGGCACATCAGCATTTGATTCATGAGTGCTCCTGTCAGTAAAGCCTCACCCATTCACGTGTAAGTAACCTAATGAGCTTACTGGTTGACCAAGCTGGACTTTGGAGGAATTGCTTTGTTCTGCCCTCTTTTCCTATGCGGGTTGAGTAGACATTTATTTGTATCTTCCCAGAAAGAATCACACAACAAAAACTCAAAAGTCATTGATTGACATGGACTTTTATATATATATATATATATATATATATATATATATATATATATATATACACACACACACACATATAGTCATTACTAAACAACAAAAAAGAATTGTTCTTATCTCCTTCACTGAAAAAGGAAACATGTTTGTCAGAAAAAGAAAAGGGGGCTGTTGCAAAGGAAAAACATCCCTCAGAGCAAAGAATGAAAATGGGAATCCAAACTGAAAAATACACCAGAAAATTCTTTGAAATGGCCCATTTATTGGGACTAACAAAATGTCTAAACATCTAACACTTAAGAGAAACTAAATGTAACTTTGGCATAGGCAAATAGAAGACACTATTCTCTGCTGTTCTAACTTCAGTTTCATCTGTACTAAAAGTTTCAAGGCACAAAATGTGGTAAAAAGAAAAAAAATTGTTCTCCATAAACTTTGAGTAGTGCTTGGAGACTCTGAAGTTCCTTTGTCAGAAAGTACTCAAAATCCTAATTCCAAATCCTGTCACACTGTTCTGCCTTATGCCTTCTAGATAGGGACGGACCAAGGAAGACTTTATCATTATATAGGCCTACAGAGGTTTCCCATGATTCCTAATACCAGTTGCTTAATTCTAACCAATATTTGGTTATTAGAGGTACAGATCATGTCCTCATGATATGTAGAATCCAGACAAAGCCCTTTATGTCACGATAAGCGCAGACATAATATCACTCCTGAGTTAGAATCCCAAATGTACTCAATAGCCTTAGTCAAGTTATTGAACCAACAATAGAAGCAGCTTAAGTGACAGCGATTGTGGGGCTTGTCCTCAAATAAATGTTGGAAAGGCCAAATGTTCTCGTTTCTATGGAGTATTCAGTGGGTGACAGCCCTAATAAATACCTAGCTATTGTTATTACCCATTGAAATACTGTGTGTAGGTTTTGTTTATTTTGTTTGGTTTCTGTTGCATGTTTTGGGTCTATTATGTTTGTCTAGGACCAGACCTCTGGTGTATATTGTCCATTACTAACAGCATACACTATTTTTATTTTCATATTCTATGACAGATTTTTAACTCAGCTCTGTTTAAAGGTGATTGCTTGGAGATGGCTCAGGAATGCTTGGTAGAGAGAAATTTAAATTGACTTCATATTCTATGAGAAGTTATACAACAGATTAAAGGAGTCAGCCCTATCACAAACATACAAAGAAAGGCAAGATATATTTAAAGCACTACACTTGTTAGAACTCTCCTTCTTACAGACACACATGTCTAGATAAAGTAAGAAGCAAGGCCTTTGCAGGTCTTGCAGAGATACATGTGGTTGACTGGGTCTTGCTTGGTAGCATACCAAGTCCCCTTTCTGATGACATTATGCTCTGTTCCAAGCATCACTGGTGGTTTATTATGAGAACGGGAGCAAGTGAGACTAGATTTTTCTTCGCTTCACCTTCCAGCAGCCCTGCAGCCTATTGTGTGAAATGATGCAATCAGTGACTCCTCCCCTTGAGAAAAGCTCAAACCATGTGTACTGGCTGGTTTTGTGTGTCAACTTGACACTAGCTGGAGTTATCACAGAGAAAGGAGCCTCCCTTGAGGAAATGCCTCCATGAGATCCAGCTGTAAGGCATTTTCTCAATTAGTGATCAAGGGGAGATGGCCCCTTGTGGATGGTACCATCTGTGGGCTGGCAGTCTTGGTTCTATAAGAAAGCAGGCTGAGCAAGCCAGGAGAAGCAAGCCAGCCAGTAAGGAACATCCCTCCATGGCCTCTGCATCAGCTCCTGCTTCCTGACCTGCTTGAGTTCTAGTCCTGACTTCCTTTAGTGATGACCAGCAACATGGAAGTGTAAGCACAATAAACCTTTCCTCCCAGGCTTTCTTCTTGGTCATGATGTTTGTGTAGGAATAGAAACCCTGACTAAGACACCATGCCTGTGCCCCACCCCAACCCCATCCAAGCTCTAGACAAGATCCTGATTAACCAGAGGACATGATGACGATGGCAGGGCCTATTCTAGGCAGTTTTTCCTTTTAAATGAAAAAAAAGACTTTCAGACAAAATACTATTCTGTTCATTATTCTATTGCGCTCTGGAATTTTTAACTACAGTTTCATTCTCTTTGTGTGTGCATGTGTGTTCAATAATGAGGAATATTTTAAATCACATGTCAAATACTGTCATGAATACATCTTTCCTAAAGAATAGAAGCAAAATACCTTGGTATGGATCAGCTGCAGAGCTTCGAGGCTTATCTTGGAAAGAGGTGAAATGAAGTCTCCTAAAACTCCGTGTATTTCTTTGATCTACACAAGTTAAAACTGAGCAGTAATTGAGACGTTCCGGGTGTGTGGTTTTATTCCCACAGGAAAGAGCAACTCAATGCTGTTGCTGTTCATTTTTACTGAGCCTCACATTGGTGAAACAAATGCCTGCCAGCGGCCTGAGGGAAGGTCTGCACATGGTTTGGGGGCCAAGAGACCAAGAAGAAAACAGACTCTCCCTGGAGGAACTAATACAAGCATTGCCAAACTTGCTCGATTTCCTTGCCTTCTGCAGTTTACACAATAGCTTAGAACTGTCTGACAGATAAAATAGTTATCTGATCATGGTTGTGCTAGCTAGGTTTTTGTCAAGTTGACACATGCTAGAGTCTTCTGAGAGGAGGAAACTTCAACGGAGAAAAGGTCCATAGGACAAGGCTATAGGCAAACGTACAGAGCCTTTTCTTAGTGATTGACCTGGGAAGGCACCACCCTGGGTGCCTTCAGGACCATGAGCCCAGGGTGGGTGGTCACACCCCTGAGCTCATGGTCCTGAATGCTATAGGATTGCAGACTGGGCAAACCATGAGGAGCAAACCAGTAAGTATCACTTCTCTATGGCCTCTGCATCAGTTCCTGCCTTGTCTTCCCTCAATGATGGATTATTACCTGAAAGTGTAAGATAAAGTAAACCCTTTCCTCCCCCAAATTGTTTTTGGTCATGGTGTTTTATCACAGCAATAGAAATCTAGCTAAAAACAGTTAAGACATCCAATATGGTTTTTGTTCTTTATTTGAAATCCATTTCAAAGCTCTACCAAGTTTTTGCTCACGTGCACGCGCGCGCATACACACACACACACACACACACACACACTCCATTTCTGCTCTACATGATTACCCAGTGGATGGGACTGATCAACTGAAAGCTGGAAGCTTTTCCCCAGCTGTGAGCTAATTCCATCTTCTTTGATGGATTAAAAGAAAAAAAAACATTCTAGCATATTGGGTGCTTTTATATAGGAGTAGCAACAGATTTATCTCTCACTTACATCAGGATTTTAGTAGAATACTTACACCTCATAATAAGCTTTGTTTTCAAGTTAAGGTGACATTTTTGCATCATTTTAAAATATGCAAATCTCCTTTTAAAACATTTTTATTTTAATTAAAACCTAATTATATCATTTATTCCACTTCTTTCTCTTTTTTGTTTTTTCTTTTTCTTAAGGGTTGAATTACATTTCATTGTGTTTTTTATTTTATTTTATTTTATTTTCTACTTTATTTACATTTCAAATGTTTTCCCCTTTCCAGATCTCCCCTTTGAATCCTCCCTATTCCCTCCCCCCTTCCCAGCCTCTATGGGGGTATTCCCCCACCCAACTACCCACCCACTCTCATCTTCCCTCCTTGGCATTCTCCTATACTGGGGGATCTAATACCCTCAGGACCAAGGGCCTCTGCTCCCCCTGATGTCTAACAAGACCCTCCTCTGTCGCATATATGGCCAGCACCATGGGTCACTCCATGTGTATTCTTTGGTTGGTGGATCAGGCTCCAGGAGTATCAGGGGGTCAGGCCAGTTGTGACTGTTGCTGCCTTTCTGGGGATACAAACTCCCTCGCTCCTTCAGTCCCTTCTCCAAGTCCGCTATCTGGTACCTCCCACTCCGCCCTACTGTTGCTGTGAAGGGACTCTTGGGTATTTCGAACTCTTGGGCTAATAACCACTTAACAGTGAGTACATACCATGTTCATTCTTTTGTGACTGAGTTACCTGGCTCAGAATCATATTTTCAAGTTCCATCCATTTGTCTGCGAATTTCATGAAGTCATAGTTTTAATAGCTGAGTAGTATTCCACTTGTGTAAATGTACCACATTTTCTGTGTCCATTCCTCTGTGGAGGGGACATCTGGGTTGTTTCCAGTTTCTGGCTATTATAAATATGGCTGCTATGAACATAGTGGAACATGTGTCTTTATTACATATTGGAGCGTATTCTGGGTATATGCCCAGGAGTGGAATAGCTGGGTCCTCGGGTAGTATTATGTTCATTTTTCTGAGGGTCCACCAAACTGATTTCCAGAGAGGCTGTATCAGCTTGCATTCCCACCAGCAATGGAGGAGTATTCCTCTTTCTCCACATCCATGCCAACATCTACTGTCACCTGAGTTTTTGATCTTAGCCATTCTGACTGGTGTGAGGTGAAATCTCAGGGTTGTTTTGATTTGCATTTCCCTGATGACTAAGAATGTTGAACATTTTTTTAGATGCTTCTCGGCCATTTGAGTTTCCTCAGTTGAGAATTCTCTGTTTAGCTCTCTTCCCCATTTTTTGATAGGGTTATTTGGATCTCTGGAATCTAGCTTCTTGAGCTCTTTGTATACATTGGATATTAGCCCTCTATCAGATGTAAGATTGGTAAAGATCTTTTCCCAATCTGTAGGTTGCCATTTTGTCCTATTGACAGTATCCTTTCCCTTACAGAAGCTTTGTAATTTTATGAGGTCCCATCTGTCGATTCTTGATCTTAGAGCACAAGCCATTGGTGTTCTCTTCAAGAACTTTTCCCCTTGTGCCCATGTGTTCGAGACTTTTCCCCACTTTTTCTTCTATTAGATTCAGTGTATCTGGTTTTATGTGGAGGTCCTTGATCCACTTGGACTTGAGCTTTGTACAGGGAGATAGGAATGGTACAATTCGCAATCTTCTGCATGAAGACTGCCAGTTGAACCAGCACCATTTGTTGAACATGCTGTCTTTTTTCCACTGGATAGTTTTAGCTCCTTTGTGAAAGATCAAGTGACCATAAGTGTGAGGTTTCATTTCTGGGTCTTCGATTCTATTCCATTGATATACCTGCCTGTTGCTCTAGCAATACCATGCAGTTTTTAATCACTACTGCTCTATAGTCAGGGAGGCTAATTCCTCAAGAAGTCCTTTTATTGTTGAGAATAGTTTTTGCTATCCTGGGTTTTTTGTTATTCCATATGAATTTGAGAATTGCTCTTTCTAAGTCTATGAAGAATTGAGTTGGGATTTTGATGGGGATTGCATTGAATCTGTAGATTGCTTTTGGCAGGATGGCCATTTTAACTGTATTAATCCTGCCAATCCATGAGCATGGGAGATCTTTCCATCTTCTGAGGTCTTCTTCAATTTCTTTCTTCAGAGACTTGAAGTTCTTGTCATACAGATCTTTCACTTGTTTGGTTAGAGTCACAAACCAAGATATTTTATATTGGTGTGACAATTGTGAAGGGTGTCATTTCCCTAATTTCTTTCTCAGCCTGTTTATCCTTTGAGTATATGAAGGTTACTGATTTGCTTGAGTTAACTTTGTATCCGGCCACTTTGGTGAAGGTGTTTATCAGCTGTAGCAGATCTCTGGTGGAGTTTTTCAGGTCACTTAAGTATACCAGCCTATCATCTGCAAACAGTGATGTTTTGATTTCTTCCTTTCCAATTTGTATCCCTTTGACCTCCTTTTGTTGTCTGATTGCTTTAGTACTATATTGAATAGATAGGGAGAGAGAGGGCACCCTTGTCTAGTCCCTGATTTTAGTGGGATTGCTTCGAGTTTCTCTCCATTTAATTTGATGTTGGCTACTGGTTTGCTGTATATTGCTTTTACTATGTTTAGGTATGCTCCTTGAATTCCTGATCTTTCCAAGACTTTTATCATGAAAGGATGTTTAACTTTGTCAAATGCTTTTTCGGCATCTAATGAAATGACCATGTGGGTTTTTTCTTTGAGTTTGTTTATGTAGTGGATTACATTGATGGATTTCTGGGTGTTGAACCATCCCTGCATCCCTGGGATGAAGCCTACTTGATCATGGTGAATGATCATTGTGATGTGTTCTTAGATTCTGTTTGCAAGAATTTTATTGAGTATTTTTGCATTGATATTCATAAGGGAAATTGTTCTGAAGTTTTCTTTTATTGTTGGGTCTTTGTGGGGTTTTGGTATCAGTGTAACTGTGACCTCATAGATTGAATTGGGTAGTGTTCCTTCTGTTTCTATTTTGTGGAATAGATTGAGGAGTATTGGTATTAGGTCTTCTTTGAAGGTCTGATAGAATTCTGCACTGAACCCATCTGGTCCTGGGCTTTTTTTGGTTGGGAGACTTTTAATAACTTTTATTTCTTTAGGGGTTATGGGACTGTTTAGATGGTTTATCTGATCCTGATTTAACCTTGGTATTTGGTATCTGTCTAGAAACTTGTCCATTTCCTCCAGATTTTCCAATTTTGTTGCATATAAGCTTTTGTAGTAGGATCTGATAATATTTCTAATTTCCCCAGAGTCTATTGTTATATCTCCATTTTCATCTCTAATTTTATTAATTTGCACACTGTCTCTGTGCCCTCTGGTTAGTCTGGCTAAGGATTTATCTATCTTGTTGATTTTCTCAAAGAACCAGCTCCTGGTTTTGTTGATTCTTTGTATAGTTCTTTTAGTTTACACTTGGTTGATTTCAGCCCTTCATTTGATTATTTCCTGCCTTCTACTCCTCTTGGGTGTATTAGCTTCTTCTTGTTCTAGAACTTTCAGGTATGCTGTTAGGCTGTTAGTATATGCTTTCTCCAGTTTCTTTTTGGAGGCATTCAGAGCTATGAGTTTTCCTCTTAACACTGCTTTCATAGGATTCCCATAGGATTGGGTAAGTTGTACTTTCATTTTCATTAAATTCTAGGAAGTCTTTAATTTCCTTCTTTATTTCTTCCTTGACCATGTTATCATTGAGCAGAGCATTGTTTAGCTTCCATGTGTATGTGGGTTTTGTGTTGTTGTTGTTGCCATTGAAGGCCAGCCTTATTCCTTAGTGATCTGAAAGGAGGCACGGGATTATTTCAATCTTCTTATATCTGTTGAGGTTTGTTTTGTGACCAATTATATGATCAATTTTGGAGAAGGTATCATGAGGTGCTGAGAAGAAGGTATATTCTTTTGGTGTAGGAGGAAATGTTCTATAGATCTCTGTTAAATCCATTTGGTTCATAGCATTTGTTAGTTTCACTGTGTCTCTGTTTAGTTTATGTTTCCAAGAGCTGTCCATTGTTGATAGTGAGGTGTTGAAGTCTCCCACTATTATTGTGTGAGGTGCAATATGTGCTTTGAGCTTTAGTAGAGTATCTTTTATGAATGAATGTGGGAGCTCTTGCATTCGGGGCATAGATGTTCAGAATTCAGGGTTCTTTTTGGCAGATTTTTCCTTTGATGAGTATGAAGTGTCCTTGGTTATCTTTTTCTGATGACGTTTGGTTGAAAGTCAATTTTATCCGATATTAGAATGGCTACTCCAGCCTGTTTCTTGGGACCATTTGCTTGGAAAATTGTTTTCCAGCCCTTTACTCTGAGATAGTGTTTGTCTTTAACATGGAGGTGCGTTTCCTGGATGCAGCAAAATGCTGGGTCCTGTTTATGGATCCAGTCAGTCGTCTATGTCTTTTTATTGGGGAGTTGAAAACATTGGTGTTAAGAGATATTAAAGAATAGTGATAGTTGTTTCCTGTTATTTTTTATGTTGTTTATGTGACTATCTTCTTTTGGGTTTGTTGAAAGATTACTTTCTTGCTTTTTCTTGCGTGTAGTTTCCCTCCTTGGGTTGGCGTTTTCCATGTATTATTCTTTGTAGGACTGGGTTTGTGGAAACATACTGTGCAAATTTGGATTTGTCATAGAATATTTTGGTTTCACCATCTATGATTATTGAGGGTTTTGCTGGGTATAGCAGCCTGGGCTGGCATTTGTGTTCTCTTAGAGTCTGTATGAGATCTGCCCAGGATCTTCTAGCTTTCATAGTCTCTGGTGAGAAGTCTGGTGTAATTCTGATAGGTCTGCCTTTATATGTTACTTGCCCTTTTTCCCTTACTGCTTTTAATATTCTTTCCTTGTTTTGTGTATTTGGTGTTTTGACTATAATGTGACAGGAGGAATTTCTTTTCTGGTCCAGTTTATTTGGCGTTCTGTAGGCTTCTTGTATATTTATGTTCATCTCTTTCTTCAGATTAGGGAAATTTTCTTCTATAATTTTGTTGAAGATATTTACTGGACCTTTAAGTTGGGAATCTTCACTCTATTCTATACCTATTATCCTCAGGTTCTATCTTCTCATTGCATCCTGGATATCTTGGATGTTTTGGGTTAAGAGCTTTTTGCATTTTGTGTTTTCTTTGATTGTTGTGTCCATGTTTTTTATGGTATCGTCCGCACCTGAGATTCTCTCTTCCACCTCTTGTATTCTGTTGGTGATGTTTGCATATATGACTCCTGATTTCTTTCCTATGTTCTCTAACTCCAAGGTTGTCTCCCTTTGTGATTTCTTTATTGTTTCTATTTCTGTTTTTAATTCCTGAATGGTTTTGTTCGTTTAATTGATTGTGTTTTCCTGTAATTCTGCCCATTTGATTGTTTTCCTGTAATTCTGCCCGTTTGATTGTGTTTTCCTGTAATTCTTTAAGGGATTTCTCTGTGTCTTCTTTAAGGGTTTCCAGTTGTTTACCTGTGTTCTCTTGTATTTCTTTAAGGGAGTTATATATTTCCTTCTTAAAGTCTTTTATCATCCTCTTGATAAGTGATTTTAAGTCTGAGTCTTCCTTTTCTGGTGTGTTGGGGTATCCAGGGCTGGCTGTGGTGGGAGAGCTGGGTTCTGACGAAGCCAAATAGTCTTGGTTTCTGCTCCTTGTGTTCTTGCCCTTGTCTTTTGCCATCTGGTTATCTCTGATGTTAGCTGGTCTTTCTCCCTCTGACTGTGGCTTGTCTTTCCTACAGGCCCAGGTGTCAGTGTTCCTTGGAGACCAGTTCTCTTTCCTGGCTGTTCCTCAGTCACTGCATCTGGAGCCCTGCTTCCGCTGGCTTTTCTGCACAAGTGGGCGGGTCGCTTTCCACTTCTTTTTCAATAAAAGGATAAGAGTTAATGTTGCTCCTTAACTTATGAGTTACAACCTCATAAGGTAAAAATGTTGTAAATCAAAAATGCATTTAATATCAGGGCTGGAGAGACGGCTCAGCAGTTAAGAACATTTGCTATTCTTGCAGAGGACTCGGGTTCAGTTCCCAATATCTGCATGGGAGATCACAAGTATCTATAACTCCAGGTCCACAGAATTCAACACCCTCTTGTGGTCTCTTCAGGCACCAGGCATACATGTGATGCACATATATACACACAGGCAAAGCACCCATACACATAAAATAGAAATAAAGAAATAAATTTTATACACTGAAATTACTAATGTTGTAACTTGGCCTAGTCTGCCCTAGATCAAACATATGTGAAACATACATTAGGCTACAGTTAGGCTAAATCATCTAACACAAAATGTGTTTTATAATAAAGTGTTGAATGCCTAATGGGCCTTATGGAACACAGCACTGAAAGAGAGAACCAAGACAGTCTGTGGGATGCTTCCGTACCATTGCAAAGTTTTAAAATGTCAAACCATCTTAAGTCAAGGATCCTGTGTCTAGTGAGCACTGCTGTAACAAAATGCCTCAAATCCGAGTTATCAAAGCAGCAGGTATCTGCTCTCTGAGTTTGGGAGGTTATGTGCCTAGCATCTGAGATCAGCAAGATTATCATGTTTATGAATAATCTCTGGGAGAGTCTTCCTCTGCTTATTCTAGCTTCTAGGCTTTATAGACAATCTCTGACATTCTTTGGTTCTTGGATGTATCACTCTAATCTTTGCTTCCATTGCTGGGGTTTTGTTCCCTGCATACAACTACCTGCATCTGTTTCTTTACTTATAGAAACGTGATGGGACTGGAAAGATGGGAGTAGAAAATAAAGTAGTTCCTGCATAAGCACAGGGACTTGCATTAAGATCCCCACAACCCATGCATAAAGCCAGAGGTGGCCACATGCTCCTGTAAGCCCAGGACTTCTTGGGGCTGGGGAAATGGCAGTGCAGAGGCAGGCAGAACTCTGAAGCTCATGGCCACCCAGATGAATCTATAACTTTGGGTTCAATGAGAGACCCTTTCCCAAAAACAAAGTGGAGTGTGATTGAGGAAAGACATTGGCATTGATCTCAGACTTCCACATGAACACATACAAATGTGTGATACTGTTCCTGGGGAGTCATGAATAAATGTCTACTTATTCCATATAAGTCCATCCCAGATACACTCCTCACAGTGAGGAGTTTCTAGCAGTAGCAGGAATGGCTCAAAGGCTTCTATACCACCATGGATCTGTCTGTATCACTTGTAGGCAGCTCAACAGATGAGGGAGTATTGCTTCCAGGCCTCTTGGCTGTTCGATGTCTTCTGGGCACTCAACTGGCCTGAGGATGCCTTACTATTTATGTAAACTTGGGGATGGAACGGCTTAGTATATCCAGTCTATCCCAAGGACTTCCTGAGACTTCTGAGAACTTTGAGTCTCAAGGCACTCCCTTCAAAACTTCCCTGAGTATTAGTGAGCTTCTGGGGGGAAATGCTATACAATGACACATACCCACACTAACAAGTATGCACACTACACACACACACACACACAAACACACACACACAAACACACACACACGCACACACACACACACACATTTATTGCTCTAGGGCCCACCTTAAGCAAGAATGATCCCATCTCGCCCATCTTATTATATATGTGAGGACTATTTACAAATACAGTCAGATTCTGAAATTTTAAATGGACATGAGTTTTGGGTAACATGTTTTAATCCATTGCATATAGGGTACAAAACTGACTTGCTTCATCCCTACCAAGCAGTTTCTAAGTGAGTCAAAGTTAATTGAAATCTTTACCCAATTCTCAACATATGTACAGTTGGTCATACTTGGAATCATAAAATCATAAGCTTTTCACTGCTTAAATTGACGTCATGCTTCACACTTTAAAAGTGCTTTGATACTATCTCACGTGACTCTCGTAAACATGGTGCTCCCAAATTCAAGGAGTCACTCTTAGGTATGCCTGCCAGATGTCTAATCTCCTTTAGTTAAATAAGAGAGAGAAGTTTATCAAGCACTGGCTCCGCTGTATGCTGTTCTTAGTGCTGTGTGATTAATCTCATTTCTCCATATAAAAACTGCAAGGTAAATGTTAAGTGGTACCATTTCCATTCTAAAGATGAGGGAGATGCACATGCCTGAGATTATAACTAGTAAAAGCAGATAGGGGATGGACGGCATCCCAGTAGACCTGTGTTCCCAGATCATACTGTTCTAAATCGTCCCTCCCAATTCTACCTGCCTTCTACTAAACCTACTCAGTGTCAGGATTTCCTGAAATATGTTTAGTGATCTTATCACATGGCCCCTTTAACAAACAGAGGAGGGAGCCAATGATCTTATAGGGGTAATCCAACTGAACTGGGTTCAAGATGAGTGTGGTACTCACTGACTCAACGTTTTTGTGATGTTAGAAAATAGTCCCCTCCAAGTCACGTAACTAATGCACATAACATGCACTAAAATTGGAGACAGAAAGAATTCAAACACTTGAAACCAGCTGTTAATAGTGTATAGTTTTTTATATCAAACTGTGCAAGCCTTTATGAAACACATGGCATACCCATGATTATACCTATCTGACCTCCTGGTTTTTCTCTGCAGCTGCTCCAAGCACAGCAGAGTCTGCCCAGCTTCATTTTGCCAATACTGTGAGGTCAGGAAAGTGGCTTCCCCAGACTGCCACAAGGCACTGGAAGAGCTGAGTGTCAGAGAGGAAATGATCCTTCTGAGGTTTCTCAAAGTTGTCATTAGAAGCATGCTAGTCTTGCAATATGCATTTTACAAGAGTGTTCGGAGGGTGATAAACACATCTTTTCCTTGATTTGCCATCTGTAGATTTTAAAGCCACTAAGGCACTTCTCTGTCTTTATTCCACAAAGCTCCTAATCTCATCTGCTAGTGAGGTGCCCTTACTAATACATTATTCTGTTCTATTGAAAAGGTGGTGCTGAGGCATCCCCAACCTGACAGTGGTGCAAGGCTGCGCCTTCTTTTGTATTTATAACATTCAAAGTAAAATAAACCAGCTTGAAATTCAGGCCTTTTCTGGTGCTTCAAATCATTCTTTTCATTTCTTCACAACTGTTAGCTTACATTAGAAAGCTGTTAATACATTTGAGTAGAATTTGTGTTCTCAATTCAACCCAGACTAGCATTGAAAAGACATGGAGAAGAAGCATGGCCTTCCTGGACAGCGGGAATCAATAAGTTGTTACTCTTTGCCAATTGTAGCTTCTGCACAAATGGCTTCATTTCCATCCCTGTTCGGGAGGAGCAGGGACAGCCACAGTTATTTGAGCCACAGGATTGCACTGATAGATGTCACAGGGGTGGTAGGTACCCACTTGTCTTCAGTAACCTTCACCCTTTGTTGATTTTATAGGAGAAAAAAAATTGTACTGACCCTGATCAGCACTAGGACTAACACCCAAATCTGTGCATTCTGTGTTACCTGGGCCTGCATGTGTTTTTCCCATCTGTAAGAATGATGCACTGTCCGTGCAGCCAGCCCCACATGTTGTTTTTCTAGGAGTGGTGACAGAGTCATTCATTCAATCGGTTCCATCCGTATTTATGGAATCCCTAGCAGGTGCACAGTACTGTTCTGAAAGCTTATGCAACAATGAACAAAACAAATTTTCTGGACTTGCAGAACCTTCACTGGGGGAGGGGGGGGGAGAAGGAGGAATGGGAAGAAATAGACCAGAAAGTATGTAAACAAATAAATAAGCCTTCAGTGAAGTCTTGGGGAAAAGCAAAGCTAAAGGAATGGATGAAAATGGTCTTCTCTATCCTGGTGCTACTGGCTGAGATTTAGTCTCAGGAGCTGTCTACAGAGTACAGACTATTTGGCACCATTCCTGGCCACTACCTACTAGCACCCCAGTGATGACATTGACAATGTGACCTGGGGCACACCTTGTGTAGACAGTCACTGAAACAGACAGAAACCTGGGGAGGGGAGAACACTGAGACGTCCTTTAAGGGGTGATGCTTTAGTTGTACACGGAAGAGGAGAGGTTCTGAGGGCGATTCCCAGGAAGAGAGCTTGAGGGAGAAGAAAGAGACAAGCTTACAAGGGTAGGAGCAAGATGTAGCTGAGGCCTGAGCTCCCGCCAGTGGCAAACATACCACAAAACCTAGTAGAAATCCACCAGGGAGAGAAAGCCAAGATGCAGTGGCCAAAGACACAATTTTTGCTGAAACCTAATCACAGAGCTGAAGTTTTGGATCCTTCTCTTTAAATAGGTATCATCACTTAGAAAGCCACTGGGTGCTTTGAGATATAATTATAGTGAATGTATGATTTTTAAAGCTTCTAAATTGATTGAAATCCAAGTGGTGTTTGATACTTTTACTGATTTAATAATAATAATAAAAAAAAACTCTCCTTTTGTCTTAAAATGACCAGATCTGGGGCCCTGGAGATCTAGATACAGTCTTAAGTCTGCTACTAAGTTGTCTGACTAAGTGACAGTCGCCTGAAGGGCTTAGTCACTTCCCATCCTTTGCTCTGATTCTAATTTCTAAACTGTGGGGGTTGAAGTAAATGATTCCTAAAGTTTCTTCCTGGACTGAAAATTCTGTGATTCACTTGCAAATCAGTGCTAAGTGGTTTTTTGTCTCACCATGTGTGAATACTATTAAATATAGCATAATCATAGCAAGGGATTGTACATAATTCCAAGTATTCCAGATGTCACCAGCCCATGGATACAAGTCCAATCATAATTCTACTACTGCTTGAATGACCAGGCTCAGACTCCCTTCAAAGCTCCCCCCATTTGAGGATACTAGCAGATGCTGTATTCAATGAACACAAAACCAACCTGTCATGATGCTCCACACTGTCTTTGGGACCATCTTCCCAGGTACCTCTGCATGAGTCAGATAAGAGACATATAGGCTAACATGTCTCCCATGCCCCCATTATGCCACTGACTTGTGAGACTGTCATCTCCTGTGCTCTGTTGTACTCACTGTGAGTATGCAATGTGTCATATTTCATCTGGGAGATACACTTTAAAAGGAGAAAATTTGCTAATATCAAATTTGTCCATCTAAGTTCCAAAGATCTGTGTGCCCAACTTCTTTCTCGATCTCCAACTAGATTCCACAAATTTCTCTCTGGTCCTTCCTCTTCCCCCTCTCTCCAGGCACATATACACAAAAACAGATCCCTTTTTTTTTCTCCTAGAAGCAGGAGTATTCATAGACATTCTCTCATGCAACCTCATCCCCATGAGATTGATGAACCCGATGTCCAATCTGGGCTCTGTTAGGAGGCCCTGCTGGCTAGAGAGATGAGAAAACTGAAAGCCGCTGGCACCAAAAGCACCAGCAACAGAGCCAGCCTTTGAACCACACGATTCTATTTTCTGACAAATGTATCTCTACCCAACTGCTACATCTGAGCACTTCCTCGCCATCCTCCTACATTGAGAATATAGCCTTGTGGGTGAGATGCAGTCATACCGCTCCACCAGCATACTCTGACATCCTTGCCAAGTCAGCTCCCATAGGCATCCTAGTAAGCCATCAATAAGCTTTCCCAAATGTGGTAAAATCATCTTTTAGAAGAACTGACTTGATTTTCTTCATCCATTTAACTTGGGATTTCCTAGTCGATACAGCAATGTTCAAACTCCGAATTCTGAATTATTAATTCCATAGCCCTATATGCCTTTCCCTGCACTATAAGTATACATGCAGACTTTCCAGAGAAATCTAGATTAAATACATTATGCTTGTATAATACACATGGACCAGTCTTCTCATCTTTCTGTATTGGGTTGCCATAGAGCTATATCTTCTGTAATGATGAATTTTATTTACTCAGAATTAACATACCTCCATCCATGATAGCAACAAACTTCAGAACAACCTCAAGTTCTGAGCACTTCAAATGCACGTCCAACTAGCCTCAGCAGCAGTCTGCTCATACATAATTCTGTAGGAGAGAAAGCAAGCACCTCCAACATTCTGCAAGCCCATGGAAATCCAAGCTGTTTAAATGATTCATAAGTCCTATTGCATGAGCACTGGAGAGCTTGCCAGGAGAAAGTTCAATCATCGGTTACCACAGACATTCTTAGAAGACCTTTTCTTAATTATCAGTCAGGGCACTATGGCATTAATGTAGATAAGAGTTGACAGCAAGTGGACCAAGACAATAAGGGAAAGGTACACAAGACAGATTCAGAAGCTAACCAGGAGATGAAACAGACACGGTTTGTATGCCTACAAACATGAATGCTTATGGGGATAGGGAAAAGTAAGAAATAACCAAGCAATAGCTAAGATTTCTTACAGATCGGAGAAGTTACATCAAGATTTTTATGAAACCATGAGAACATGCCTGGAAAGAAAAAGGGGTAGTTGCCTAATAATTTTTATTTGAAAAATGATGAAACATATAGTGGGAAATATAATCCTAATTTTTATAAATTATGTATTATATTCCTAAGAGAAAATATTTACATTTATTATCTGTGCATTTGATCATTATTTTTTGAATCTTTACTCCAAATATTTCTATCTTAATGATACCAAAAACTGTATTAGCCAACAAGTAAGGGAGATGATGGATTGAGGATGAGACTTTTTCAAAGCACTAAGAAAAGCTCATTTTTATTCAACAAACATTTGCTGAGCATCAGTCATGGACCAAGTAGTGATCAGGATTATGGAATACAATAGCAATATATAGCAAGAAAGGAGCTGCAGCCATCGCAATAAGTACAGGTGATTATTACAACTGCTGCTTCACAGGCAATAAGGCTGATGTAGAAACACATTGAGTGACTTAGATAAGTGAAGAGCTGTGATGTGTGCGCACGCCCACATTACGTGAGTCCAGAGCCTGATCCTGTGGTACCATCTCAAGGAACTCTAAGTTCCTTGGATGGGCAGATTCATGACAAATTCTATCAAGGCTCTCCTGATTGTCACCTAGTGTGTCCATCTCAGAGCTCCCCAATCACCAGAGTCTTGTCAGTGCACTTGACTCTATTCACCTGATGTACTCTGACCCTCCCAGATGCTACTCCCCCTCCCTGGCCTGTGATCACAGTGGTCATCTGTTTTCAGTCATTTCATTGCACAGCAGGGTTGAGAGTTCCAGCTTACAAGCAATCCAGTTGCCACCCCACCCCACCCTCACCCAGAATTCCTGGTGTTTCTTTGGCAACATATAGTCCCCAATTCCATTTCCCACAAAAGTTTTATTCTGGAATGATGCACAGCGTGTGTTTGTTTCAATATCTGGGAGATATAAATTCCTAAAATAGAGGTTCCATTTGCCAATGCCCCACTGCTGTGAGAAACCAAGGGCAAACCAATTGTGAGCCAAGGACTTGCCATGTTTGTTAAATATAGCTTAGAGTTTGAGGCTCTCCTCTCTCTCTCTCTCTCTCTCTCTCTCTCTCTCTCTCTCTCTCTCTCTCTTGCTCTCTCTCTCTCTCTCTCTCCCTCCCTCCCTCCCTCCCCCCTCTCTCCCTCAACAAGATTTATCACCTAGACCAGGACACTGTACCCTCAGTTTTCAACCTGAAATTCTTGAGAAAGTAAATTCACCTGGAAACCTCATTTGATATGGAGCAAGGAGACACAGCAGCTGTTGAAAAGAAATCACCCAAGTGCTAAATCAGAAGGGAAGCTCATTAGCTCCCTACCATCTTTTACAAAACCAAGAACCCACTGTCCAAGATGAAGCACAGCCAAGACTTCAGCTGTTTGCTAGTCAATGGGAGAAGAACAGTGGGGTGAGCAAGGAGCGCTAATACCACTGTGGATTTAGCAGCCTCTGCCTGGTCAGTGGCTGAGACTTACTACCTCTGTCCCTGCTCAAGTTCAAGCCCCAACCTTCAGACATAGACCCAGAGCATGTAGCATAACAGTAGAAGGATGAGCCCAAGGGGATCTCAGCATTCTCCACAGAAGCTCATAGAAAGACAAAGACTTACAGGGAGATACTAATTCACCCAAGGGAGAATCTTAGAAATGTAGGTTTGTGGACCTTTGGCCTCCACAACCAGATGGAATAGCACTATTTTCATTAAAAACCCTCTGAAGTTGGAGAAAATATTGAGAGCTTCCCTAGTCAAGACAGTGATGAGAACTATTTATAAACTCTCATGAAATGGTACTGAATAAATTAATAAGCAAATACCATATGTAGACAGAACAAATCAAGGTACCTTGTAGTTCTAGGATAGCCCATTATACAGTAACAACCTCACAACACAGCTCTTCCAACGCCCTGCACTACAACAAACTAAAAGGTTCTAGATGCTTCCAAGCAAGCTTCTAGTGGAAGTGGAAGAATTTCTAACCACGTAAAAAGTTTCAATAATAAATTCTGAAGGTATGCATAAAACCAGATTGGTTTGTTGGTTTTGTTTTTTAAGTGAGAGTTCATATTCAGCCTAGAGGCAGAATTCTTTTCCTACATTCAAAGCAAAGAGGTCAGTTCCTGGACTATAAAATAACACCACAAACTTGACTGTATCTTCGATTGGTGGGGGTTGCTAAAATAAAGGCAAGATTTTAGGTATTTAGCCAAGAATCTATTTGTGCAGCTTGGTGCTCGAAAACATAGAGATTTACACACAGGCCTTGTACTTGTTTGGCTAAAGTTCTTATGTGATATTTTAGTTCACAAACCTATCACAAATTGACCACTGGCAAAAAAAATGGGGGGGGGATTGGCCCAATGCAAAACAGACTATTCTTTTTATATTTTTATTATTATTTTATGTTGTGTGAATGGGTCTTTGACTACATGTATATCTCTATACCACACACACACACACACACACACACACACACACACACACACAGTTCCCACAGAGGCCAGAAAAGGGTGGGGGATTCCTTGGAATTGTAACCACAGATGGCTATGAGCATAATGTGGTTGCTGGGGATTGAACCCTGATCCTCTGGAAGAGTAGCCAATGTTCTTAACCACTGAGCTGTCTCTCTAGATCCACAAAATTCTAGATTCTAAAGCAAAGGAGAATTCCCTAACCGTGAAATGTTAGCCAATGGAATACATAGTGTTGTAAAGTCTCATTTAGACCAAAATTTGACACAAATGTTTTAGAGCATTCTAGTTATTTTGATGTGAGGTGAGAAGAGACAACCCCTATGATTCATTCCAATCCTAACACGCATGATGAATCTGTAGGGCAAAGGCACCCACATTCTCTAGTACATCTTCTGCTGAATGATCTCCCACCACCAACAGTCTCAAGAGTCCAGGACATACGAACACTGGCTATTTAAGTTCCTTTTGGTTCCACAATGACCACAGACGATGAACACAAATGTTCATACAATGAACACAATGAACACAAAAAGGGCACAATGTCTGATAGCTATGCTTTCTCTTATTTTGTAAGATATCAACTTAGCGTGGGTAAAACATTAGTCTGAGATGGTTTCAAAAACTTCTAAAAGTCAACGTAAAGTGTATTGGGGGTTATCATAATAACACCACAGAACACTTGCATGACATAAATGTTAGTGTCCCTTTGAAATGTGTGTGTCACAGTCTGGGGTAGTGGGGCTGACTAGGTGGTTAAAGCTTAAGATTGTGTATTGCTGTTAAAGAGGACCCAAGTTCGATTCCAGCCCCGCATCACAATTGCCTATAACTCACAATTGCTCACAATTGCCTATAACTCCAGCTCCGTGAGATATGACACCCTGCTGTGGTCTCTGCAAACACTGTACTCATGTGCACAAACCCACACTCAGACACACATATATAAGCATAATTAAAAATAAAAATAAAATCTAAAATGTGTACATTGGAACTTAACCCGCTAAGGTGATTTATTAAGAGGTAAGACCTTTATGTGGGTTTCACTCTATTTTAAAAGAACTTGGGGGATCAAGTTATCCCTCTTTGTCCTCAGAATAAAGGCTCTCCTGATGTAAAATGTGCTGGCAACTTGATCTTAGACATCCCAACCTCCAAAATCTTGAGAAATGAGGTTATGTTATTTATAAGTTACTAGGTATTCAAAGGTATTTTGTTATTTCATCAAGACTGGACTAAGACAATACTCTATTGTAACACTTGGGATAACTGGATTAAACTAATATTTTCACTCTTAGCCCCACAATCAAACCTAAGAATGGCATATATTTGAGTCAGTTGCACTCTCAGGGTTTGAGGAGAAGGCGCGTGCCCCCCATTAATATCCCAAGCTTACCTAAAGGTCTCCTTGTATAGAGTTCACATTCGTCTTTTAAGATGACAGAACACACATTAAAAGCGTTATCTTTGCAGAAGTAAATACAAGATTTGGAGGTTTTTCTAAGGACAAAGATCCATTTTTGGTTTTATTACTACTTTTCAGACAGCAGAAGCTAGGCAGAGCCTCAAGAGCCTTGCCTTATTGCCTCTGAGGCGATTGCAAAAGCAAACCAGCTGCCTACAGTCACGTATTTTACTCACACATAGAATTTTTCCAGGAAGTCTGAGGTTATTCAGGTCAAGCTTATATGGACTTTGATCCAGAGCCCAATAATATACCTGTTGTGTTGTGTGAGCACACTACGACATGGCATTATCTCTTAACAGAGATGTGAAAACTAGACCTGCTTACATTTGTTGTTAAGTCTTTACAGCATTACAGCCAAAGAAATGAAACCTCCTCCAACCTGCCTGCTTCTATTAATGCACGTGGTGAACTTTGATGTAAATGTCGAAACGCTCACCTTAGGCTGCTGGTCAAATTTGCATGGGGATAATTAAATTTTGGGCTTCCAAGTCCTTCTGTAATTCAAAAGATACGATATATTTCTTTTCTAAGCTATTATTTACTGCTGCTGTGAACTACTCAATAGCTACGATTTTGCCATGCACTGGACTTCGAAGGATATAACAAGTGTACAAAGGGTACGAATAGGAATAAACTCAAAGCTGGGTGCTACTACAGTGGCAGTTCACTAACCCACATTCCTCCCATCTCCATGCCATAGCCCTCTGTTGTAACAAGCTCATTTCTCCCAATACCTAACGGCTTTCATTTCATTCCTTTACCTTCTTAGAGCTTCCCTGGTTAGCCCTGCACTAATACGGTAGCCACTAGCCACACATAGCTATTGAGCACTTAAAATGTGGCATGTCTAGACAGGCATGCTAGAGTAAGCATAAAAAATTAACTAAAATTTAAACACAGTATGGATGAAAGCATGTCTTTGGAGTGTTCAGCTCTAACTTGGAAGGTTATCCCCAAGGAAAAAAGAGGCAGAAAGAGTTTAAGAGCCAGAGGTAGTGGATTCTGCAGCGAAACAGTATTTGTTGGACAGGACAGTGCTGTTGCACACATAAACACAGCATCTGTGACTGCCTATACAAGATCAAACCAGGCAGACTACCAGCATGGATGGGAGAGGGGTTCATAAAGCTTCCCCTAGATGAGGAGCTAACATTTTTATGTATATTAGACAACTACAGGATACAATACCAGCACAGTCATTAGAAGGCAACTATCAATTTTAAATGTTTATTAATACAGAGAATATTTAAGTTTAAACATTTAAGTGAAAGAAATATCAGTGAAACCACTTTTACAGAATTTCAATGTTCTGAAATCATATATATATAAACAACAAAAAACAAGGCAAGTGGGCTGTATTTATATATTTGTGCATATATGTATACATTTTGTAAGATTGATATATATATATATTCAGAGAAATTCTTGACACAGATCAAAAATAATCAAGGAAAAAGAGATAAAGAGATTATCAATTTGAGAGGGCATAGGGGGAATGGAAGGTGTTGGAGGGAGAAAGGGAAAAGAGAGTGTGGTGCTTTGAATAAAAATTACTCCCATAGGCCCATAGGACACGCACGATTAGGAGGTGTGGCTTAGTGGAGGAAGTGTGTTGCCGTGGGAGGGCTTTGAGATCTCAGATGCTCAAGCCACACCCAGTATAGTTCTCTTCCTGCTGCCTGAGGATCCAGATACAGAACTCTCAGCTCCTTCTCCAGCAGGATGTCTTCCTGTGTGCTGCCAGGCTTCCTGCCATGACAGTAATGGACTAAACCTCTGAACTGTAAACCAGCCCTAATTAAATGTTTTCCTTTATAAGAATTGCCATGGTCATGGTGTCTCTTCACAGCAATAAAACACTAAGACAGAGGGAAATAATGTCATTAGATTTTAATTTTAAAAAAATACTTTAAAGGCTAAAAATTAAAGAAAATAATTCACAGCTAATCTTGGAAAACATTCATATGATCATATTTTTTTAAACAACACAAACCTTTTATATATGAATATACCCTAACTAAAAAATTATTTTTAATGTTTTCGGAGCTAGAGAGTTAAATAGTTTAAAAGCTCAATAGTTAAAAGTCCTCACTGCTCTTGCAAGGGCCCAGGGTCAGTTATCAGTATGCACATGTAACTCACAACACTTTGTAACTTCATTTCAGGGAATTAAATGTCTTCATTTGGCAGTCACAGGCTCTTGCATATATCAGGTGCACATGAATTCATGCAGACACACAGACATACACATAAAATAAAATATATTTTAAAACCTGTTTTGATAAAGCAAATGACTCCTGAAAAATAAAACATGCAAAATATTTAAAGATTTTTATATAACTATGTTGAAATATTACATATACGGATTAAATAAAAACTAAATGCTGGTTGTTTTTTAAATTACATGCATGGTTCACAATATACTTCTTTTAGAAAGTTAAATTGGATACATTGAGTCGGGCTCTCTTCAGTTCTGTTGGGTCTTCTTAAAGCAGAGGTTAAGTTGAATCTTATTTCAATCTGCTCCTTAATTCAGCTCTATCAACCCTGTTGTCTTTCTGGGATACATTCTGGCCACCTTCCCATACTCATCTTCCAGGTCACTGTCTCCTTCTTCACTGGGTATCTACTGTTCACCCATCTATCCCATCTGTTTCTTACGCTTGTTTTTACAGTTGGGATAGTCTGTTTGTGGATTTTGGATTTTTGCTTTGGTTTTTTGTCTGTCTGTTTGTTTGCTTGTCTGTTTTATAGAGACAGAGTCATACTAGCCAACCTGAAACTCACAGAATAAACCAAACTCACCTAGAATTTACAGGGATCCACCAGCCTCTGCCTCCAGAGTGCTGGGATTAAAGGCCTGTGTCACCACACTTGGCTACTTTGACATTTTTAATATGTTGTTGTTTACTGAATTTTTGTACAAAATTCCAATTAAGTTAGAAAATTGTCAGAAATTTTTATGCAGTTTCTGTTAGTGCTAAATAAATATACATCTGCTCTACGACCAGAAATCCCATTCCCAGGGAGGAGTGAAGATAGACATCTGAAAAGACCAGATAGATAACTACCCAGTGCTCCTTGGCTGTAGGATTGACTAACTCATTATATGTTCATATAAAGAATACTAGCTTAAATAAAAAAAACTGCACTTATTTCTAAAATTTGAATTATTTTACTTATCATTGCTAAATATTGAGAGCCAAGTGTCATGAATTAAAGAGTATATACTATATACATTAACACATAGTATGCTGTTAAACGGACAAAACTAACACGGTATTAAGATTCAAATAAGAATAGTTAATCTTAGAGTAATATTCCTTAGAGAGGAACAGGAAGAAAGCTTATAAAATGCTTTTAATTCTCTATTTTTAATTGGGCACTGGTTCTACAGCACACTGACTTCTGGAACTTGTCATGGGAAAATTTATTTTTATACTTTTCTGTGCATATCACTTTTGACAATATTGTACACTCAAATTCATATCGGTGATTTTTACAAATATTTGAAAGTTAAAGCCCATTTTTCTTCTTTTGGGGGTTTTTATTTCAACTATAGTAGTGTCTATTTTTAGAATTTTATACTGTTTCAGTTTTCAAACGCTGCTAGTCATTTTAAATTGCCTTTTTTTTCTTGCCTGTGCTTTTAATTCCGTTATTTTAGTACTCACTCAAAGGACATTCCATTTCTATTCTGGTCTGCGAGCATTCTCACACTCAAGTTCTTGGGACATCTAGTTCCACTGTGTGTTGTTTCTGCCAATGCTTCTTTATCTCATACTGTAGGTACCTGTTTGTTGTGAACTCACACATAGCTGATCTTATTCTTTGAGACTCCTGAAGAACCTCAGTTTTGGACAGGTTCCCCCAAAGAGGATTCCCTTGATTCTGCAAGCCCTGCTTAATCTCTCTTACACCACAATCAAATCAACTTAATCAAGTGATCCCTTGAGATCTCCTGGACAGCAAACACAAGGAATGTAAATTCAAGCCCCAAATTCTCACAAGGTCTAAATTCTTAAATGAGATTCTTTTGTCATTCCCAATTACCAGCAAAGGCTGAAACAGACAATTTTCATAACAACTTTCTTTGCTAGGTAGATTTTTTTTTTTCACTCATTCTATTTTCATTGGGAACACATGTGGAATGTAAATAAATAAAATTATTTTCTTTTCAAAAAAAAAAAAAAAAAAAGGTTGTTTTCTGTGCAATGCTCAACATGTTGCCCATTTCACTGAAAGGGAGTCTCAGTATCCAACCTATCAGCCTGCCAGGACAGACATTTGCCAGACCTTTGCCTGCTGCTTAAATGTTGGTTACACAATATCGCCGCACCTGTATACTCTGTCACCTCTTAGGTTAAGTATACCTAGCTTTCTAGAATAAAAAAGAAAGAAACGTGGGAGGCAGACTGAGCTGGAATGTCAACTAACCCTGTTCCATAACACGCTAGCACACACCACTTGTTAAAAAGTTACTCAGCGAGAACAAGACTTTCCCTTCTTTATTCCAAAGGAACGATAATACAAAACCCATTCTGCTCTCTACGGAGTAACCAAGCATTTATTCTTTAACCGGGGACAGAATGCAAAGCCTAGAAAAGTGATTAAAACATGAATTTGGTCTTCACACAGTATAGCAAGGAAGTCTTTTAAATGTTTTCTTCAAGAAATGCAAACTGACTGACAAGTAGAAATTGCCTGGAGCATTGTGTTGAGAATCTGAGAGAAGTCCCGGATCAGTGAATAAAACTAATCTGTAAGAAGTGAGTTACGCTGCGCCATTTTCCTGCTTATGTATTTCTGAGAGTTTCCTTCCAACTCTTCTACACTGCAGTCCAGTCCCCCTGTGGGACTGGAGAGCCACGGGATGGAGGACCCAGTCCAGAACCATAGTGGGATTGAGGCACATCCAAACCCTGGAAATCTTGTCCTGAGATCGGCAGGAGTAAGATCACCCCATTTTCCCATCCCGGACTTGCATATCCCAGCCCATATAGTCCTGCGCCCCAACCCTTGATCATCTGAAGAGGTTTCATAGCCTGGCAGTGAGGGTAGCCTTCCTCCCCTTATCAGGTTATGTCCAGCAATATTTGAAATTCCTCCCTATTCATAAGAGGCATCCTCAGTGCCCAGGCCTCAGCCAATGATATACACTTTCTCCTGGAAGGACCCTATTCATTCCCCAAAGATTTAAATAGCCTTCGTTCTCCCAATTAAATAAGCTATCTCACTGAAGCCTGTCTCAGGAGAGTCCTTTCTAGTCTGGGCTCACTGGAAGTCTGCCTTGCTCCCCACCACCCAGCTCTGTCCATACCATCCCACTCTTTCTGATAGCACTCACTTAAGCTCTTTTGCATATCCTTTGCCCTGTATTCTGAATTTTCTTTTCTCAGATATTTTCACAGATCCCACATTTTATGATCTGGTTCTCAGATAAAATAAGATACTTTGAAATCTGCCCTACCTTGATGACTTGGTCAAAATGACTACCCCCCACCATAGCATTTATGATATCATCCATGTCTTAATTTTTTCAACATCCATATCTTAATCATTTAAGTATTTTCTTATCTATGGTGGTCACTTATGGTGGTCCTGCCTGGGTGGGCCAGAGCAGGGGGTAGCCACCTTAGGTCTGTTATTCCCACATTGCAGAGTTTCTCGGTGTGGAATGGGCTGACCACTCACTTCATATCACTTAAAGCCTTTGTATAAAACTCAGGTTCCTGTATGCTTCCAGCCATTACTCCCCAGAGCCATTAACTTGGAATGAATCACTTTTGAGTGGGGCCCAGAAATCTTCCTTCTTAATACTGACAAAACCCAAGTAATTCCTTCTTATGTGTCCTCAAGTGGAGACACACCAGCCCTTTGGATCTGAGGCAACAGAAAAATAATAAACAAAATACTAATGATAGCAATGGCTTCTCTCCCTTCCTTCCTTAATGGTTTAAAAAAAAAAAAAAATTACCACGTTCACACAGCAGTCCACTGTGGGAAGCCAGCATTCCAGACCATGGTCCTCTGGCTCCCAGATGTGTTTCCAATTGTAATTAAACCTTAGCAGGACAGAATACATCATACTTCAGAGCTTGGGCCTTGGTACCAAACTCAGAGAGGTCAAACTCCACCTCATCATTTATTATCTGTGCCTCCTTGGGTCTCAGCAGCCTTGTTTGTCAGGTGGAAATTAGACACAGCCCTACCTTGTAGGGCTCTGCGTGGGGACTAATGGGTTAAGGAGGAGACATGGTCAATGTAAGCACTCATCATGTACTAGTCACCCCGCTCACCTCCTCTCCTCCAGGCACTGCAGCCTGTCACCAGTCCCGTATGAGACCTCTGGTTAGCACAAGAAGATGGAGCTGAAGAAAACCCATCTTCTCTGTTGGAAAACAAGCCCAAAGCACATGCTCCACACCATCGGGTCAGTCATGTTGTCTTTGGAGATAAAGAATGGCACGTTATTTGAACCCAAATGTTGAAAGGGCATCAACTCCTTTCTAGCCCAGAACATTTTCAGCCTGGCTTCTGCTTTTCCTTTCATGCCCCCTAATGGTTCCGTCTGTCATTATGAACCGTTCAGTTCTGCTGCTCAGAGACACAAAGGGATTCCGTCCTTTAATCCTCAATGTAGTTTGTCTTTATAGTTTGGCAGGTACGAGTTGGGTGCAGCAGTAACTCCTGAAACCTGCCTCTAATTATGCCAAGAACCGCAATGTGTTGCTGCATCAAAGCGTGAGTGATAACAAATGTTTCCCCATGCTGAGAAGCGCTCTTTACCGCCCGCTTCCCAAGTGCCCTCTTGACACAGAAGAACTTTTTGAACTAACATCAATCATCATTAGCAGCAAATGGCAATATCTGTCCAGATGATATCTCTGCCACAGAAAGGAAGCTTCATCCTGAGGATGTCAGCTGTGACTTCAAGATTGAAACATAGAGACAAGAGAAAGAACGTTTTGCCTTTCTGACAAGAATTGACTCTGTAAGTCTTATTTCTACTAAATCTTAAGGATGTATTAAAATTGTTGATTTTTTCCTCTCCAAATAAAACTATTTTTAGAGTTAAACATAAAATTATATACAAGCTTACAATTTACAACCATAGATAATTCAAGGGTGTGAGGTTGAAGGGGGTGGCATATGAGCAAAAAAAAAGTGGCATTGTCACACTAGCCTTACTGAAATCCTTTGATGCAGGCAAGAATCTGGATTCATCCCAAAGCACCCACCCAGTAGGGAAGGGAAGGGATGTGAGGATGGGAGCTGAGGTGGGAATGAGAGACAGGCGTATAAACTCTAAGCCCTCGCAAACCACAGATCTGTCAATCATGCAAAGCCAACCCATTGAGCAACATCCAGTCTCAGGAGGCCCCACTCAAACTTAGCAAGAGTGCTCCCTACTTGCCATTGGTTGCAGTCTAGGACTTTTTCCCTTTCAAATAGACTAAAGCCTGCAAAACCTTCCAGAAAAGTTCTTGACCCACAAGAACTCAGTCATTTTATTAATAAATTAACCAAGCTTGAACACTCCTTACCAATATCCTATTTTCAAGCAAGAAGTATTCGGCTTCTGATGAAAGCTAGCCATACCTAGAGGGAAAAAGCCTGTTCACTATTTCTTCCACAACCTACTACAAAGCCTGTTGGTTTGGCCTTAAGGTTCAACTCCTCCATGCAAGGTCTCTGGCCTGAAAGGGTACACACAGAAAGAACGGAAGTTTGAGAATGGTGACAGCTGTGTGAGCCAATGCATGAAAGGGAGACTCTCCAGGAGTCTCGTTTGATTAATGTTGACCTCTAAGTTCAGGAAACACCAAGCGTGTCTCGGATGCTAGCAGCGAGTCTACGCCACTGTTTCAGAAAGAATAATGGTGAAACATCAGCCACTAGAGTTAGAAAACAATGACACATTCTCATTAGTTACACTTACCCCTGAGAGTGGAAATGTCCTCAGAGAGTCCCAGGACTGACATTGCTATGGTTTTAATCTATCTACTGAGCCTCACCTGCTCAAACAATTCCCTGGAACATTCGAGTCTCTGCCCAAGGTCGCATATAAAAATATCAAAATAACTGCTTCATTCTGATAAGGTACAATCTGCACTAATGAGTCAAAAATTATTACAAAATATTAGTAGTAATGCGATCAATCTGTAAAAAGAAAGAATAGATCTCTTTCTAGATGGATGAACTGAAAATCAAAGGGGAAGTTAACAGACTACAGAAACTGAAGTTTAGATGCTGAAAATATTATATCAGACTTTAAGCAGAAAAGGAGGGGGAAGATTTAGTCCTCCTAGAATCTGCATCCAAGATTCAGATTTTGATGTGAACTTCCTCGGGGTCCCTCAATCACAAAGCTACTAAGCTTCCTTTCCTAAAGCCCCAAAAGACATCAGCCTAGACTGCAAGTCACATAGCAACGGTTTCCACAGCCTCCTTTGATCTTCTTAACAATCCACATGGTCCATACACCATGAAACCCTGATCATATTCAATCCAATATTTTCTTTTTTTAAGATTTATTTATTTGCTGGGGAAATGGCTCAGTGGTTAGGAGTACCGACTGCTCTTCCAGAGGTCCTGAGTTCGATTCCCAGCAACCACATGGTGGCACACAACCATACGTAATGGGATCCGATGCCCTCTTCTGGTGTGTCTGAAGACAGCGACAGTGTACTCACACACTTAAATAAATAAATCTTTTTTTAGTTGTGAGCTACCAAGTAGTTGCTGGGAATTGAACCCTAAACTTCTGGAAGAACAGTCAGTGTTCTTAATTCTGAGCCATCTCTTTAGCTCTAAATCCAGTATTTTCAATCAACCGAGCTGAGTGAATCAAACAGGCTTTAAGAATCTATCTATCTATCCTTTTTCTTCTATAAGGCAGAGGCTCAAAGACTTATTCAAGGTCACACAACAATTAAGAACAACAAGCCAGCTTCTCTGTTACATGAACCACTGGTTTTCACAAGAACACAATGAAGCTTGGAGAATAGAGAGTCTTACCCGTATTCTCAGGGATCTCTCTACCAGCCATTCTGATGCCTGGGACAACCCTCACGCCCTATCCAGAGAATTACCCTTGAATTACAAAGGTGCATTGCCCAAGGGTACCTAGGAAGGATCCCAACCTCAAAACTAAGCTTCCTGTATCTCAGGATTGAAGGATACAGGATGCCTACTCCGTTGCTTTATTGCAGAGTGATTAATATTCCAGGACATCCCACAGGGTCCTGCTGAGGCTAAACTTTGCCTGAGACCACATCCCTTCTCCTGAGAATACTCTAACAGAAAACTTTCATAGGTACTCCTCTCTTAAGCTTTACTTCTAGGGAACTTGACCTAACAGGTTCTTTATGAGTGATTCATCTGGCACATTGGCTCAAGCCGGGAATGATCAAATGACCTCCATGACTACATATCTAGTAGCCCCATCAGGAATAACTCTTATCTTCCTTCCACCCTCGAATTCTCCTCTTCCTCTAGGGAAAAGTACCAATTGACCCCTCCACTCTCACCTGACTTGCTGTGAGGACCTTAAAGATATTTGAAGTCTGACACTGATCAAGCTGAGTTTGCCAGCACCAGAACATTCCCTAAAATAATCACTTTTTCAGTCGTTCTTGGGGAACAAAAGAATAATCCCCAAGCATCCTTTAACTGGCTTCTATAAAACCTTTTGAATAAGTCTATGGGGTTCCATCAGAATGACATAACATGAGCTGCTCAGCGATGTCACTGTTCTTGCTCCGTGTTCTAACTGATGCTCTTCTCTAGAAGGCAGAGTATTGAATGGGGAACTGGTACCTGGAAATTGCTGTCCAATGATGCCTTGTTTGTATAAATCAGCATCCTAGAAAATAGTTAAGACTGTTTTCTCTCCTAGTAGAGATCAAATTATTAACGACGTATCTGGGAAGTTTATAATCTGCAGAATAGCTACTGTAACACTTTTTATGGAACTTACCTTTGTACAAGGCAAATGCCTGAGTCATCACCTGGGAAAAGTGAGGATTAGAGAGTTTAAATGCCTTGATCAAGATTAAGTGACAAATATACAGTAAAACTGTAGTAAACATATAGGACCATGACCCAGGATTGTCTAACAACAAAGTTTGCAAATGTGCTGCTTCCTCATTGCGACTGCTCTAGTGCAAGAAACGGTTCTACACTGCAGCATTTCCAGTCCAAGCAAAGATTCCTGTAAGAGTAACGGAGTGTTCTGGAAAGCACATCAATTGTTCTGACCTTGAAAAAGGGTGAAATATAGATGGCATCTAGTCTATAAAAGACAAAGATCAAAGAGGCTTTGTCAGAAGAATAGGCATGTTCCTTTTCCTATCAATCTCATGGGTACTATGAAAGTGTGGACAGTATAGCCAACACTGATGCTGGAAGGTGGACAGGTAAGTCAGGCAGGCTAATGACCTCGGGACTAAGGAATGATATAGTCCTACAGGTCTTGGGTTTTCTTCTTTCTCCATATTCCTTCTGAGTGTTGTTGCTGTTATTGTTTTCCCATTATCCTGACTAGGTTTTTGCTTTTGTTTGTTGTTTGTTTGTTTGCCAGCTTGAGACACAAGCTAGAGTAATCTAGGAAGAGAAATCTTAACCAAAAAAAAAAAAAAAAATGAATCCATCAGATTTCCTGTACACAAGCCTGTAGGGGCATTTACCTGATTCATGATTAATGTATGAGGGCCATCTAACCCACTGGGGGTGGTGCCACCTGTGGGCCCCTGGTCCTAGATGGTCTAAGAAAGCATGCTAATCAAGCCAGGAAGCAACCCTCCCCTATGACCTCTGCCTCAATATCTGAATAAACCCATTTTTCCCCAAGTAATTTTTGGCCATTAGTGTTTTTACACAGCAACAGAAACCCTAAGACTCCCATATTACGTCCTCATTCATCCTAAAGAAAGCCAGCAACCTGGACATGCCAACAGGCATAGACCAAAAACAAACAAACAAACAAAAGTGTCCTTAGCTTATCCAAAGAACTGGAAAATGAGTAGGCTGGGTCCTTTTAGATAGTAAACATTTAGATAATAAACTATGCTACTGGAGTCTAACACCACAGAAGAACTGAAATCACACGCGCACACACACACACACACACACACACAGAGACAGAGACACAGAGGCAGAGATAGAGGTACAGTGGGAAGCCTAGACTGTACACAGATGACCAGTAACACAGCACCCAGAATCTTCATAGAGGAAAGAGTGGGGAGGCTGGACTTTTACCTCTGCTGGGTAGCAATGCTTCCCTAAGGTGACAGTGTTGGGAAGAGTAAGGACGTCACCACTCCCCGCCAGTGGGGAGGTGGCCCACCGTCTCAGGTGGTGTCAGAGAAAGGCACATGGTCTCAGGTGGTATCAAAGGAAGGCACATGGGAAGGGTAACAAAGACCCTTCTACTCACAACCAGAGCATTACTAACTTCAAGAGGATCAGCCAGTCTCGGTGGGGAGGGGGTGCCTTCAAACAGTTGGCAAAGCAATAGGAAGTTAGCAAAGACGATGAAGATAGAAGAATTAAGCAGACATTTTGAAGCTTACTGGCTGAACTCCACAGCAGAGTGGATAAAGCAGAAAAATGAGTCCACGACTATCAGAGTAGAATACAAAGAAAATGATCTAAGCTAAACAATAATGATTAATCACTAGGGAAAAAATGAAGACCACACCCAAGACATGTGGGACAATGAAATAACCAAAGTTTAAGTCAACTGACTCCCAAACAGACCAGAAAGTAGATGTGCAGCTGAAACATCTGAAGACATAATGGCTAAAACCTTTCCAAAGTTAGCAAGAAGTGGAACAGAGAATCTGAATAAACACTAACAGACAAACCCAAAGGACTTCACACCAAGACACATGATAGACATAACAACAACGAAGAGCCAAGACAGAGAGAAACGCCACACGGAGGAGGGCGGGGGGATTACACCAGAAAGAATTTCTCAGAAGGAGTCAAGGAGGCTCAAAGGAAGGGGATGTTTTTCAAATGCTGAAAGAATAGACCTGTCGGTCAGCAGTCAATCCAGAGAAAATATACCTCAAGAATGCCATTCATGAGTAAAGGAGAGCTGAGCCAAGTTGTCATTAACAGACATAGGCTCCAAAAGACTGGCTAAAGAAAGTTTCTGAGCAGAAAGGAAAAGGAAGAGTCAAGATATCAGGAAGGAAAGAAGGAAGGAAGAGTAAAAATATGGGTAAATATTATATAATTTGCTTCTCTTGCATTTTCCAAATTTAGTTAATGATTAAAGCAGAAAGCATAGCACCACCTCACATGCTTCTCAGAGCACATAGAGGAAATATTTATCACAAGTGTATTACAAAAAAGAACAGGCAGTGAGAGATAAGTTTCTATATTTTGTTGGAACCAACAAAATGGCACCACGGGTAGACTGTGATAAATTATTTATGTATGTGTTTAAAGAGTTATGTAAAGAAATATACTCTAAAACATGATAGGTAACTCAGAATGAAATTCTATGAACACTCAAATCACCTAAAGGAAAACAAACAGAGAGTTAAAAAGATAATGGAGTTAGAGATATCTCCCTTTATACCGGGCCAATCTAGTGCAAACTGGTCCTGCATCTTGGGGAAGCATAGTCCCCTCTGTTGGTGTGAGGAAGAATGTAGGATGCAATAAAAGAAGATCCCAGGAGCTGACACCCCTAAGTTCTGTTTGGGGTATAATGGGAGTTGGTAACGTTTGTTCTGATGCCCCTAAAGAGCAGTTCTCGAAGGATACAGGCTGACTTGCCAGCACACCCAAAGGACTTCTTGCCAGGACTTGAGCCTTAGCTTATCTACTTAATGGATGTTCTCTCTAAGGGAAGGTGCTTTACTCACATTCTTGTTACTAAAGCCTAGAGTCCTTCTTGGTGTGTAACATGTGCTAGTGTGTAAACAGAACTAGGAAGACGTTCATAAAGGGCTCGTGTAGGTAGAGCAAGGAGAAGCAGGAAGTACAGCTATTTGAAGCAGTGTCCCCTGTACTCCAGGGGCAGGTTCAAGTTCAGCTAGCTTTAGAGATAACTCTCGAGCAAGGAGAAAATGCGCTTTAATGGGTACTTTAAAAACCAAAGAACATGAGGATGAAAATAAATACTGAGTGCTGAAGTGAATAGCCTTCCTTTTAATTTTATTAGGGACAGTAGTACTGCATCTTTCCTGGTAGGTGGGAGAACCCCAAGTCCTACAATGAATCATTTACACAATGTATTAGCTTTGTGTTTCTGGCCCCTCAACTTTGTGTCTCCTAGAAGAACACTTTTATAAACATCACGTTTCACTTGTTGTTCATTTTTATACTTAAGGCATAAAACGAAAACCCAGGGCCAGAGAGATGGATCAGCAGATAAGGGTGCTTGCTGCCAAGTCTTGAGTTCGATCCCCAGAATCCACAAAGTGAATGAGAGAATCTCCTACAGGTGGTTCTTTGACTTTCACACAGAGAGAGACAGAGAGAGAGAGAGAGAGAGAGAGAGAGAGAGAGAGAGATAGATAGATCTTGGAAAGATTATTTATACTTCTAATGTCAATCTTTATCCTGAAAATAACTTTAGTTATTTCAACATAAAAGCATCTTAATGTTACTAATAATGGCATTTGGCAATTTAAAATATTAAAATCTACATTAGCAAAATGGGGCTTTGATTCATTGCTTCTTTACAAATAAACACAATCAAGTGAGCACACTCCTGCCCTCTTCCTTCTGACCTCCAACTCTTTTTTCTCTTTTGTCTGAGGCTGTACTTCTCTCCGCTCCTCCACTTTGCCCTGATCTGTAATATGGCAAAAAACAAATCTGCTGGGGACAAAATTAGGAGTGACAAAATAAAAAGAGAGAGAAATGTCTGAATATGCCTTTCCATCCTCAGTAGCCTGCAATAGCTATTCTGTTTATCCTGAGAAAGCTCTGTCTTTTATTTACTCAAGTCTCTGTTAACAGACAATTCTGCTGTGTTCTGATATGTGCCCCTAGATTCTTAAAGGATATGTTTGCAGATGCTACCAGAAAGGCATCTCAGAGAAATACTCTTTCTTCCAGCAAAAGGTGAAAACTAGAGGAAGCTTTTTCTCCCCTATTTAAATTCTCAGAAACAGAAATAGTGCTTGTAAAATGAAAGAAAATTGTACAAAATCCAGAAAGGGGGCTTCAGGTTTCTTATATATTATTAAACTTAAAATTAACTCAAGTTGATTTTGCTCTTTCTGCTTTGAGCTGACGAGTGAACACTAAATTTCATACTGAAGTTCACGAGCTGTATGCCTGCAACATAGGACTCAGGTTCAAAAGTCCACCAATTGTGATTTTTAAAATGTATACAGAGAGAGAGAGAGAGACAGAAAGACAGAGACAGAGACACAGAGAGGGGAGGGATGGAAGGAGGGAGGGGGAGAAGGGGCAGGAGAAGGGGGAAGGAGAGAGGGAGGGAAGGAAAGAGAAAGGGAGAGAGGTAGGCGAGAGAAAAATAAACCCTCATCATATCACGAGTCTTCTAAGTGCTTCGATCAACTTTATGCTCCTTGCACAGGGTATGTTGGTATCTACTATATTAATCCATAGTACACTGCCTTCCCATGGACACATGAAGCTGCTAGTTTTCTAAAGAAGTCCTGGAATCCATTACCATGGAAACAAAAGGTATTTTTATCTGATGGAACTTTGAAAAGATCAAAAGTGTTTTCAAAGTAAAGGCATAACCAAACACATTGTGGTTTTAAGAAGCCTTGGAATGAAGGATCATAGAGGTTAACAGGAAGAATGGGACATGTAGCCACAATGGGAAATGCAGCAGCATGGAATGAGGGTTTTTGGGTTGGGATTACACATAGACAGGTGGGACTACTAGCCAAGTTTATTCCCCAAAGAGGCTGAAAGAACTCAATTCTCCTCTTCTGCCAAGGTATTAAAATGAGGGCTGAACTTTGACCTCTCCTAGTGAGTGTGAAAATGAATGGTTTATTTTTCTGGTATTGTAAATGTCATATATTTCTTGTCTCAGCTTTTGAGCTCAGCTACTCAAAACTAGACTCTACTGAAGTAAGAAGCAAATGGAAGAACCTTCACTTGAAGAGTCTCATTTTATCATCTCTCCATTTGATCTAGAACTTTATTCCGTATGTTCAGGAAATGCAGTCACAGGGAATAGTTTAGTTTGGGAAAAGAGTAGGCACAAAAACATGCTTTTATTTTGATGTTTTCAGTGTTTTCCTGAAGTTCAAGTAATTTTGCCACATCATGCCATCAACCTCAGAAAAGAATTTTGGATAGATCAGTCCTTCCATGGAAAGCTTCCTGCTGCACAAACTGCTCTGACCATCTGCAATGATCCAAACTCTTCCCATCCAATGTCCTCAGAAAACATCTGGAACAATGGGAAGTTCCCTGTTAATGCTGCTAATGGAACGCAAGCTTTCCAACCTTTTCTGGGAGCCCTGTGACAAACCTAGCAGAAAGGCAGGCATACAAGGTCAAGGACAGTCCTTTGCTGTCCTTGTGGAAGCCACTGTCCACTGTGCATATGTTGAACAGCCCACCTACCATTCCAGTCACCTACACGCTGAGAATATGAGGCTTGCAGAGCTGACACCTCCCATCTGGAGGGTTCAGTGTCTCTGTTCAAAGGCAATCTTTTAGAAAATGGCAAGGAATAATGGATTTAACTCAGAATTGGATTAAAGTAACAGCAGGAGTATAGTCAAATAAAGGATACCATCAGGAAATCTGAAAATATACTACAATGGACATGTATAAAGCAATAGTTTAAGACTTATGAGCCCAACAGATCCAGGTTTTATAAGGAGTGACCATATGCCTTCTGAGGAACCTTAGATAAATGTCTTTCCCTCATCCAAAAGCCATGCTTACCTGGCAGCTGTGAGGAGGAACAAATAAGATTATGTATATTAAGTATTAACCACTGTGCCTGGCATCTAGGAAGCTATGGAAACAAGTTACTGCTTGTGCTGCTGATAGAAGAAGCAGATAAGGCAATAGAAGTGATGCTGAAGAACTTGGCTCTGGGGTAGTCGAAGGGCTCTTCCAAGATGGAGAGACCATCAGAAGACATGGTTGGGTAAAGTTACACTTGACCCAACAGAGAAAAATCTGCCCCTATGGAGGATCTTCACAGGCTAATTATGAAGTGTTGTGGTTTATTCTGCTGAGTTGGGTTGGGTTGGGTTGGATTTTGTTTGGAGACAGGATCTCACTATGCAGTCCAAGCTATTATCAAACGTCTACACCCTGCCTCTGTTTTCTGAATGCTGGGTTTACAGGTATGTGCCACCATGACTGGTCCCCCAGAATGTATTTCGGTTTCTGTGCCAGATTATAAAAGAAGACTTCAAATGTTTCTTCTAACCCTACAATGACAAGATTTCATAACTCCAACTCAAGTACTTGAAAACAAAGAAAAGCAGTCTCTTTTATCTGTGCTATATGTCAAGCTTTTTAAGACATCTTGAAAATATCCAGATGTCACTGGGCACAGTATTCAAATACCCATGAACAACACTGGACGTGAAGCATCTGATTTAAAACAACTATACAACTCCACTGAAGTTAATCTCAAGTTGTTTGAAACAAAGCACAAGGCAAACTGTGTACCCTCCTGAGAACAAGTTTCTACCTGGGCAGATCCTTCAGAGGTACTTCCTATTGTGTAGCCTGTCCTTATTATTATAGGCTTTATATTTGTTTTTCCATCCAAACAAAGACTCATACTATTTTAGTGAAATAAAATATTAATAATTAATAGTCATGAAATTTTTAAATATGCCATAACAATATTTAGCCATTAATCCTCTCAACTGAACAACAGATTCTGAGGAAATTCAAAAAATCATCAGATTCTACTACAAAAGCCTATATGCAACAAAATTGGAAAATCTGGAGGAAAAGGACAAGTTTCTAGACAGATACCAATTACCAAAGTTAAATCAGAATCAGATAAACCATGTAAACAGTCACAAAACCCCTAAAGAAATAGAAGCAAGCATTAAAAGTCTCCCAACCAAAAAAACCCCAGGACCAGATGGATTCAGTGCAGAATTCTATCAGACCTTCAAAGAAGACATAATACCAATACTCTTCAAACTATTCCACAAAATAGAAACAGAAGGAACACTACCCAATACATTCTATGAGGCCACAGTTACACTGGTACCAAAACCCCACAAAGACCCAATATTAAAAGAAAACTTCAGAACAATTTCACTTATGAATATCGATGCAAAAATACTCAATAAAAATTCTTGCAAACTGAATCCAAGAACACTTCAAAACGATCATTCACCATGACCAGGTAGGTTCCATCCCAGGGATGCAGGGATGATTCAATACCCGGAAATCCATTAATGTAATCCACTACATAAACAAGCTAAAAGAAAAAAAATCACATGGTCATTTTGTTAGATGCTGAAAAAGCATTTGACAAAGATCAACATCTCTTCATGATAAAAGTCTTGGAAAGATCAGGAATTCAAGGAGCATACCTAAACATAGTAAAACCAATATACAGTAAACCAGTGGCCAACATCAAACTAAATGGAGAGAAACTCGAAGCAATCCCACTAAAATCAGGGACTAGGCAAGGCTGCCATCTCTCTCCCTATCTATTCAATATAGTAATTGAAGTGCTAGCTAGAGTAATTAGACAACAAAAGAAGGTCAAAGGAATACAAATTGAAAAGGAAGAAATCAAAACATGACTATTTACAGATGATAGGATGGTATACTTAAGTGACCCAAAAAACTCCACCAGAGATCTCCTACAGCTGATAAACACCTTCACCAAAGTGGCTGGATACAAAATTAAATCAAGCAAATCAGTAGCCTTCATATACTCAAAGGATAAACAGGCTGAGAAAGAAATTAGGGAAATGACACCCTTCACAATTGTCACAAACAATATAAAATATCTTGGTGTGACTCTAACCAAACAATTGGAAGATCTGTATGACAAGAACTTCAAGTCTCTGAAGAAACAGATCGAAGAAGACCTCAGAAGATGGAAAGATCTCCCATGCTCATGGATTGGCAGGATTAATATAGTCAAAATGGCCATCCTGCCAAAGGCAATCTACAGATTCAATGCAATCCCCATCAAAATACCAACTCAATTCTTCATAGACTTAGAAAGAGCAATTCTCAAATTCGTATGGAATAACAAAAAACCCAGGATAGCAAAAACTATTCTCAACAATAAAAGGACTTCTGGGGGAATCAGTCTTCCTGACTTCAAGCTATACTACAGAGCAGTAGTGATAAAAACTGCATGGTATTGGTACAATGGAATAGAATTGAAGACCCAGAAATGAACCCACACACTTATGGACACTTGATCTTTGACGAAGGAGCTAAAACCATCCAGTGGAGAAAAGACAGCATCTTCAACAAATGATGCTGGTTCAACTAGCGGTCTACATGTAGATTATTTCAAATTGATCCATTCCTATCTCCCTGTACAAAGCTCAAGTCCAAGTGGATCAAGGACCTCCACATAAAACCAGATAAACTGAATCTAATAGAAGAGAAAGTGGGGCAAAGTCTTGAACACATGGGCACAGGGGGAAAGTTCCTGAACAGAACACCAATGGCTTGTGCTCTAAGATCAAGAATCGACAGATGGGACCTCATAAAATTACAAAGCTTCTGTAAGGCAAAGGACACTGTAAATAGGACAAAACAGCAACCTACAGATTGGGAAAAGATATTTACCAATCCTACGTCTGATAAAGGGCTAATATCCAAGGTATAAAAAGAACTCAAGAAGCTAGATTCCAGAGATCCAAATAATCCTATCAAAAAATGGGGAAAAGAGCTAAACAGAGAATTCTCGACTGAGGAACCTCAAATGGCCGAGAAGCACCTAAAAAAAATGTTCAACATTCTTAGTCATCAGGGAAATGCAAATCAAAACAGCCCTGAGATTTCACCTCACACCAGTCAGAATGGCTAAGATCGAAAACTCAGGTGACAGCAGATGTTGGCGTGGATATAGAGAAAGAGGAACACTCCTCCATTGCTGGTGGGAATGCAAGCTGATACAACCTCTCTGGAAATCAGTTTGGTGGACCCTCAGAAAAATGAACATAATACTACCTGAGGACCCAGCTATTCCACTTCTGGGCATATACCCGGAAGATGCTCCAATATGTAATAAAGACACATGTTCCACTATGTTCATAGCAGCCATACTTATAATAGCCAGAAACTGGAAACAACCCAGATGCCCCTCCACAGAGGAATGGATACAGAAAATGTGGTACATTTACACAATGGAATACTACTCAGCTATTAAAACAATGACTTCATGAAATTCGCAGACAAATGGATGGAACTTTAAAATATGATCCTGAGCCAGGTAACTCAGTCACAAAAGAATGAGCATGGTATGTACTCACTATTAAGTGGTTATTAGCCCAAAAGTTCGAAATACCCAAGAGTCACATCACAGCAACAGTAGGACTGAATGTGAGGTTCCAGATAGAGGACTTGGAGAAAGGACAGAAGGAGCTGAGGGAGTTTGCAGCCCCAGGGAGGGAGCAACAGTGTCCACTGGCCTGACCCCTTGATAATCCCAGACCAACCAAAGGATACACATGGAGGGACCCATGGTGCTGGCCACATATGCGGCAAGGAGGGTCTTGTTAGACATCAGGGGGAGCAGAGGCCCTTAGGCTTGAGGGTGTTAGATCCCCCAGTATAGGAGAATGCCAAGGAGGGAAGACAAGAGTGGGTAGGTGGGTGGATGGGGGAATACCCCCATAGTGGCAGGGGGAAGGGGAGGGAATGGGGAGGTTCCAAAGGGGAGATCTGGAAAGGGGGAAACATTTGAAATGTAAAGAAAGTATGAAAAAATGAAAAAAAATAAAACTAAAAAGAAAATTCTATCACCTGCATTTTAGAATCCTTGATTTCATGACTTTAAAAAAAAAAATTGTTGAGTGCTGTATGTAGCAGCTGTGCAGCTCGGTCTTCATGTGGGTCCCGAACAACTGGAGCGGGAGCTATCCCAAAAGCTGGTGCCTGGATGTGGGACATGTTCTCCTAGCTGGATGCTTTGTCTGGCCTCAGTGGGAGAGAATGTGCCCAGCCTGGCAGAAACTTGATGTGCCAAGGTTGGGAGATAACCAGGGGGTCCTCCACCTTCTCAGAGAAGAGGAGGGGGGATGGGAGGAGGCACTGTGGGAGGGATCTAAAGTGGACAAATTTCTAAAAGCCAAAGGGAATACAATTGTTGCGTGCTATGTGTAATATTGATCAGCGAAGATTGAAATTCGAATCCAGTGATACAGGTTTCCATTTTAGAACCCTGTAATCAAGAAATATTTAAAGATAAAAGTAAGTCTAAATTCCTAACTGCCAATTCTCCCGGCGGGTGCTCACTCATGCACACCAGTATCCCAGCTTGAAGCCCCCAGCCCCAAACACTCCTGAGATGGTACAGGCTCAGATCTGTGTGCAGCTGACAGATGGGGCATTCAGCAGAGGAGCGGTGCAGAGTTATTTCATTTTCATTGGAGAAGGAAGCTGTGGGAAAAATATTCTCCACTTAATCTATTTTATTTTCAACAAGGTTTTACCTGTAAATATTAATTTATATTCCAGCCAAACTCGCTTGGTGCTTCAGCTACATGAATATCAATGAAATAAAGGAATCCAAACTTTTTTTAAAATGGAATTTACAATATCTTCCTTCCTCGGGCAAAAGGGGGAAAACTCCAAGAGTTTGAAATTCCACCCCTGTGGTTTCGAAGACAACAAAATACCTTCCATTTCAGTGGGTTGGGTTATGAGAGCAGAAGTTACAAAGAAAAATGACAAGAAAAATAATCCTTAATGCCATTTCAACTCAGATCCTATTTCCAAACACTTTAAATGCTTTCCAATCAAAACTTTTCTGGTCCCTCATAAATGTTCCCTTACAGAGATCTATGACCAAGTGATGAAATGGTGCCACTATAGTGAATCTCAAGAGCTGAAAGAGCAGAAATCGAAGAAAAAGCAGTGAGCCCTGCAGGACTGGCTCTCCCAAGAAGAACATGAGTAACATCAGCTCACTGACAAGATGTATAGTTTCTCTTTGAGCAATTAGCTCTGTATCTGTGATTAATGAGAATAGTCCAAACAGCAATGATAGTCACACGGCAAATGAAAAACACAAATGTTTTTGATTTTAGGTTAGATACGTTTCCAGAGATCTCAGGGGTTTGAGAGCACCTTCCTTAAACCTCACCGGAGTTCACCCCTGTGTACACCAGCCACTCTATGGCATACCTTCTTAAACTATGGGTTGCACCACCCTACAGGAGCCATATAACTAATGTTGGGGGGTTGTGAAAAAGATAGCAACATAAGAGGTTTCTAAACATGCAGGAGCCAATACTTAATCAAAATCAAATGTAATAATGCCCACGGTGTTTCTGGAAGGACTTGCCTTGCTCTATTGAAGCTCTCATGACAGCCTTGGTTTTGAACATGTGATGTGCACTTGGCTCTGCACATGCCATCAGATCAGCTACCACCATCCAGCCCCAAGTACCTCAGCTCAGATTCGAGACCATTGTGTGTGATAAACGACAGCAGTTTTAGCCCACATGCAGGTATCTGCTCTTGCAAACTATGAAATCTAGGCTTTTGAGAGTTTCCAGCTATCAGTCTTGAGCACAAAGCACCAAGTTAATATACCTGTGGATTGCATTTATTGTGTTAGAATGTTTGCAGGGTTTTGTTGGTTGGTTGGTTTCCTAGATTTAAATTGCTGGTTGAGAGGCTGAAGAGATGACTCTAACATAGAAGTGCTCGCCATGCAAACCTGAAGACCTAAGTTCAAATCCCAGCAGCCACATAAAAAGTTGAGTGTTCATCATAGAAAGGGGGAAGTGGGCACAAAGTCCCACCCCTAAGCAAGAAGATAATTGCAACTGATAGCTGCTGAGAAATGGCTGTGAGTATATGAAGGACACATCACAGCAGGCTACATGCTCAGGAATCATTGGCCAGCACAGTACAGGCTCCATATTTTTTGTTTGTTTGTTTTGCTTTTTACTTTTATCATGCTTTGGGTGTTATCGTGCTTGCCTTTTTTTTTTTTAAATATATGTTAAAAGAATTTTGGTTTGGGATTTGAACGTATTTTCTAACAATTTCTGAAGTGACTATAAACATACCTTGGTATGGTTTGTAGTAAATATTTCTGCCAATGATACCTCTCATCGTTAACAGTTACAAAATATCAATCAACTCCACAAAGCATTGAAGACATTCTGCATCTTGCAATATTAGATATTCCCCTAACAATTAAATCTTTATGTAAGATAATGTTTATCCCTATAGTATAAACATTTACCTCTGTACTTTATAATACAAAAATATTTGTCAACGAATTGCTTTAAAATAAATTTAACAATGAATTAACAGCAGGTCTATTGTATACTTACATACCTGTGGCTGCATAAACACTTCTCAGGGCAGGAAAGGGTCACTGAATGGGAAACATTTAAGATGTCCCAGTCTGTGTCATTCTATTGAGCAGCCCAAGATAACTAAAATAGCTTACCTAATACCTTTGGTTTCCTGGGGTGAAGTCAAACTTTCTTCTGAAACTCAGTAGGTTGCCCAATGGCATAGTCTTAATTATATCATCTCATACAAGTCATTGATACTTTACATGTTAGTGATGTCTCCTCAGCAGGGTCGCTTGGGAGAAGTCCCTTCATACACCTGTAGCATGTATGCTTCTGAATGAATGTCTATTGGTGAGCTGGTCGATAGGATCAACTATTTGGCCCATTAAGTAAAGGAAGGACAATGAAATGATAAAATGCTCACAACTCTCCATAATACTCTGCTTTTCTTGCAGAATGGAAATTTAGCACTTACATCAGGAACTATCTCCCATCACCTGCCTATCTAAGGCATTGTGTATCTATAGCATGCACAGGTCCATTCTAGTCAGTCCAGGTGAGTCTGCATTGTATAAACACATTCTTTTCCATTATGAAATTCTTTTAATCTGACTAAATTATACGTATCTCACCAAAATGACGACTTAGCAGCGCATAATAAACGTTTAACTTAGCTATTCCCATTTAAACAGGTAGAACAAGACAGGGACAGTATGAACCACAATTTAATATTCTGAGTTCTAGTCTCCTTCTGATCATCCTGCCAGGAGTATGGCTTGCAGAGCGAGTGCCTCTGAACTCTTCCTGTGGTCTCGTTTATGATGTTGGTGGCAGGAAAGAGCATTACCCAGAACATTCCTACAACAGAGTCCTTTCCTCAACAAGGAATAGTGACCACTGTCCAGCATGAGTCTACTATTTCAATCCTTGGGTCACCACACCAAACACAGTAAAAGAATAAAATTAAAAATTAAAAATAGGAATCCACATCCAAAACGAGCTTACTTCTGCCACCCACCCCCAGGGTTAGTCAGCTGCTCATCCTCACCCACAATTCCACCAGAAGTCCTGAGGTTCTGAGAAGGTCTAGGCACAGCCAAAAATGCTTTTATTTTAACTTGTTGTTTGTTTCTTGCTGGTTTTGTTTTTTCAAAATTGAATCCTAAAGGGAAATTTTGTTCAAGAACCCAGATGCTATTAAAACATAGCAAAGGTTATCTTTAGATTACCTAATCATTTCCTTGGCTTGTTATTTTTCTTTTTTAAATAAAGTGACTCTTAGGTCTGTGGTGGTTTGAATATGTTTGACCCATGGAAAGTGGCAATATTAGGAGGTGTGGTCTTTTGGAGGAGGTATGGTCTTTTTACAGGAAGTGTAGGAAAGGGAAGGCTGGGCTCATATATGTGCTCAACTCTGCCAGGGTGATCCAGACCCTCCTCCTGGCTGCCTGTGGAGTCTTCTTCTAGCTGCCTTCTGATCAAGATATAGAACTCTCAGCTCCTTCTCCAGCACCATATCCACCTGCATTCCCATGCTTCCTGCTATGATGATAATGGACTAAACCTCTGAAACTGTAAGCCAGCCTTGATTAAATGTTTGCCTTTATAAGAGTTGCTCCCAACAGGGAGGACATTAGCCAAAATACCCAACAAAGGGGAGATAGAACCTATAGAAACCACATCCAGATGTTAGGCAAGACCCCCAGTTAAGGGATGGGGCCACCCACTCATCTTAAAAATATTAATCCAGATTCCTCCTGTCAAAAGGAAGTGAAGGGACAAAGAGTGGAGCAGAGATTGAAGGAAAGGCCATCCAGAGACTGCCCCACCTAGGGATCCATCCCATCTGCAGACACCAAACCTAGACACTATTGTTGATGCCAAGAAGCACTTGCTGACAGGAGCCTGATATAGCTGTTCCCTGGGAGGCTCTGCCAAAGCCTATCCAATAAAGATGCAGATGCACACAACCAACCCTCAGACTGAGCTCAGGGACCCCAATGGAGAGGAGCTGAAGGGGATTGCAACCCCATAGGAAGAATAACAATATCAACCAACCAGATCTCCCAAAGTTCCTAGGGACTAAACCACCAACCAAAGAGTACACATGGGGGGACCCATGGCTCCATCTGCATATGTAGCAGAGGATGGCCTTGTCAGGCATCACTGGGAGGGGAGACCCTTGGTTCTTTGGGTGCTTGATGACCCAGGGTAGGGTAATGCTAGGTCTCTGAGGCAGGAGTAGGTGGGCAGGTGGGGGGAGCACCCTCATAGAGACAGGAGGAGGTGGAGCAGGGAAGGGGGTTTGTGGAGGGGTAACAAGGAAAGGGGATAAAATTTGAAATGTCAATAAATAAAATAACCAATAAAAAAATGAAAAAAAAATAAGAGTTGCTTGGTCATGGTGCGTCTTCCCAGCAATAAAGACAGAGCCTACAACATAACTTCAGTACAATACTGTTTCAACTTACCTAGCTGGATATGAAGCCAGTGAGCTCCCAGTGAAAAACTTGGCCATATGGTAGCCATGCTATATGCCAAAATTCAAGTGACCTACTCGGGTTTTGTTGTTGTTGTTGTTGTTGTTGTTGTTGTTGTTGTTTTTCTATTTCTTGATCAGTGACTATATGCTAGTCTACTGTTCGCACATGACAAGGTCAATACAAACGGCTGAGAGGTACAACTCAAAACACCTAATAGTGGTAGACAATTTCCTCTTCAGCATCATCATAACAAATATTTATAGTGCTCATTGGAGATCAGAGATTTGCTTTGGAGTCTATATTTTGGCTTTTCAGTGTTCATTTAAACCTTCTGAAGGAAGTATGATCACTGTCAACTTTTCCTATATAAGCAAGCTGTCTGTAGAGATTAATCTTCTTGTTCATGCTCACACAGCTAATAAACATCAGATTTTGAAGCCAGCAAGCCCGACTATAGAGCCTGCCTTGTTTCATTTAATTCATATTCATCTGTTTTACTCAAAAGACTATGAGTATCACTAGAAAAGTCATTACAATAACCTATCATTTAAATAGATAATTTATTATAAGAATAAAGATCTTATCTCTGTTACAAATATATAATAATTCTGCAAAAGCAGGATGTGGCAATTGTTCTAAAAGCAATGTAATCCAAACATGTTGAAGATGCTTTTAAATGGAATTGTCATAATGTAGATACTTAGGCATATAAGGTACTAAATAATGCAAACATTAGTCAAAACTAGAGTTTTCTCTCAACCCAGATGAGGGAAAACAGGAGGGAGCAGATAGTGCAAGAATGTTAGGGCGCACATCAGTCAGAAGGGCCATGTGTGGCCCTGTGAAGTGGGCGATACGGAGAAATAAACATGGCTTTAGGAAAGCCTCGAACGGCCAATAGGCTAGTCCTTCAGGGACATCAGCCTCCCAGTGCTTAGCAGGCACTTAGAAAAGGTTTAAAAACACTAGCGGCCATCACTGAACACACATACCTACGGGTTCTCTGGATCTAATGCAGGAAAACTTCAGAGCCTGGCCTCATTCTGGAAACAAATCAAGGTGTCTATTGACAAAGCTATACAAAGATTCCTTCTTCTTACCAAGTGTTTGTTACATGTGCTTATATTTTTAAGAATGCTTAGGAGTAGGGAAAGTCTCTCCTGCCATTGTTGCTAAAAATGATGTTTCCTTCTCTTGCCAGATAATGTGTTATATCAATTAAATGGATAAATAGGCCCTTTCCCCATCATGAGAGTAGAAGAGCTTCTAGAGACCCTCTATTGATCACGACTACAGCAGAATGTTATTTGCAATCCTGTTGCATAGTGGAAATCAGGAGGTAGCTGTCATGGCTTCTGAAAACAAAGTGCTGGGAGATGAGACAAATCACAGCCTTTTTGCTTCTTACTGTTCTCAACTCCCAGTTAATGTGCATCTTACCGTCTACTTTCTTAAAATCAGTTTCTCTTATGGTCTTATGTGTAAAAATGGTAATTTGGATAACCCTGCTTTCAAAATAATATTTAAGTGATCATGACACTGATCATGGCTTCTGAGCTATGCATTCTTTAGTTAAAACACACACACAACTTCTAAAGGAGCACACACTTAAAGAGAGACCCCTGTAGCTGCTGCTGTGATTACAACCAGTAGGAAGAGAAGATCAACCAGATATGAGTCAAAAGACAAAAGGCTGCTGTAAGACAGAACATCGTTAAGTCTCATTTCTGTTTTGCATCCTTTGACTTGCTAAGTCAGCCAGCAAGCAATTTATGTGGAGCATTGGTTCTCAAAGCATGGGCTGTGAAATAGCAACATCAGCAAACTTGGGAACCTTTTAGAAATGCCAGTTTTCAGACCGTTCATTCCTGGACCTACTGAATCAGAAACTCCGAAGGTGGGCTTGGCAATCTGTGTTTCAACAAGGCCCCAGGGTGATTTTGATGCAAGCTGAGTTTGAGAGCCACTGAACCGGAGCCATGAGACAGCCTCCAGAGGTTAAGCCTCTAAGAAGAGGTAGCCTTTGGTTGTTAATAAATAAATAAAATAAAATGAAAATCTATGAGAGACTCCTGTGCTGAAAGCCAAATAAAATCACTGAAGTCTTTAGTTCTCTATACATCCAAAAACTGGGTTAAATTAATAAATAAATAAATAAATAAATAAGCAAGCCTGTAAAATAAACTTTTTTAAATTGTCAACTTTAGGGAAAAAGAGTAGAAAACTTCTTTCCTTATGCAGATTTATTTATTTATTTATCTATATTCTAACTTTTTCTAGAAAGGTTTGCAGACTACTTCTTAAATAAAAATTTTAAAAAGTGGTATTTTATCTAATCACAAGCCATTCGCTGAGAATGCCTCTTTCTTCACTACTTTTAAAACATCCTCACTGCTCAAAGAGCCCAATAGACAGGTATTATCCACCAAGTAAGCTCTTAAGGTGTCTTCAGTGTTCACTGTAGGATTTCAGGCTATTTGGGGCCTCAGAAAAGTAAAGAAGATTTGAATTCACCAAGCTGAGAAATAGATTTTTAAATCTATTCCACAAAGCAGAAAACATGATGCTCCTTTCATAGATAGGCCTGGGACCATGATACTGGTTCTCCGTTAATGCTTGTTTGGAAGAGCCTTGGTCTGTGATACATGCCTGCACCATGTGAGACAGTCTTATAGATGGGTTTGGCAGCCTCTTTGTTGGTGCAAGAAAAGATTCTATGATGCAAAATTCCCTCTAGAGCTGACAGTGTTTGGGTGAGGCCCTAGTATTATTACAACCTTTTCAAAGGAAATAAAAAGAAACAATCTCTGATCACTTCCCCACTGGGGATTTGTAAAAGTAAATTATTGTCTAACCATAATTAAAACCCACCAGCCACTAAAATAGAGGGGGAAAAATCTTGTGACTTCCCAATCTTAAACCAACACAGAATCCCCTGGAAACACTCTAAGATTTATGAAGGTAGAGCTTTGCCCAATTTCTTTGGTATGCAGTAAGAATTTGAACATTCATCTATCCAGGTAATTCTGACTTTCCGAACTGAGAATTACTGAGGCAGGCCTGCATTAACCAACATAGAATTCTCTCCTGCCTATATTAAGTGGGAAAAAAAGTCATAAGGCATACCTATAAATAAAATCATGTCTGCGTGTCTCATTTTATTAATAGATGTGCTAGGAAGTGGACTCTTTTCATTTCAGACTATTATTTGTTACTTAAATCTTCCAAAATGGGAAAGTGCTGCTGTGTATTACTTGTTTAATTTTCAATTTTAAGAGTCTATCTAAAGAAGATGTGAATGCACAGGATTATGAGGAAGCAGGGGAGAACAGAAACTCAAAGTGCACCTCTCTCCCCCTTCTCCCCTTACCCTTTCTTCTGTTCTCTTCCCCTAAGAGTATACATAGGAACTAAAACTTGATTATATTTTTCTATTTAACTAAATATTATTTCCAGTGTCTGGGACTGGAATGGTTGATTCAATCATTCACATGTATTAGGTTCGAAGACAGGGTGAGACCAGGGGCTAGAAATACAGTAGCTAAAACCACAGATATGGATGCCATCCTCTTAGTGCTGATATAGTCGGGGATTCAGAAAGGGAAACAACTACAACAATATGAAATAATCACCAAGAGAAACTATAGGCTACTTCCCTGTTAACCCAGCCAAGGAAAGCTCAAAGATTTTGCTTTTAAAGATTACTTTATATATGTGAGTACACTGTAGCTGTCTTCAGACACACCAGAATAGGGCATCAGATCCCATTAGAGATGGTTGTGACCCATCCTGTGGTTGCTGGGAATTGAACTCAGGACCTCTGGAAGAGCAGTCAGTGCTCCTAACCAGAAGATTTGGCGGAGCAAAGGGGGGGTCTTTGTCCTGCAGTGGAGGGAGATGGTAGCTCCGAAATGGCTTTGAGGAGAGAGGCTTTAAGGAGTCTCCAAGGGTCATAGATCTCATTGCCACACATCTCCAGTGCACTTTCTCATCTGATACCAGTACTAGTACCAGTGTAAGAGAGGTCCATCTTCTTCCTAAAGAGGGGGAGCTCTTTCTCAAAGTTGTTTCAAAACGAAAGACTGTGTGATGGAGTCCACCTTCCAAGCCCCATTGTCGATTTATTGACAAACAAGATTTACACAAACTGTTACCTCCTGCCAAGTTCATTTAGTATGCTCATTTACCCATCCATCCTAACTAGATAAGCCAAATATGGCAGATTTGTCTTTCATTGTTTACAGTTTTTTTAAAAACAAACAAACTTGGGTGCACAGGACATGGCTTTAGCCATTGCTAGAACTGAGTCTCTATGAGGAAAATATGTCTTCATAAACATTGTAAAGTAGACTAAGACTTGCAGAAGAATGAGACAATTCTCTGTATTTCATTGACTTAACATGAAGATCAATTTTAGTCATTTATAACTAGCACAAACCCACATGTGGAGAAATCATCTGGCCCACACTCGAATAATTTCTACTGACATTTCATTTGATTGCTTTGGAAGGATACACCACAGGCTATCTGAGCCCTATTCTTCAAGAAAGGAAAATTAACAATCCAGGTAACGCTAACTAGCCAAACAGGAGAAAGAGAAATTGTGTCTGACACTGTCCTCTTGTAACCCATGTGTCTTTGTGGACATTAATATGAGTTACTGCAGTAGCAATATGTCACCTTTAACTTAGAAAGCTCAATCTTTACTCAAACCAAGACATGTGTTTAGTGTTTTGAGAAATGGATCTCCTCGAATTCAAAAAAGATCAGAAATTGAGAAATGTCCCAGGGAAAGAAAACTACTTGAGCTTTTCACAAACAGATTTCATTTCTAGGCATCTCAGTTAAAGTTTCCAAAAGACTCCTGATTTTGAAGCTTTTTCTTGTCTCCATCTTCACCGAATTTTCAAAGATCCAGAATCCTAGACACGTCAATTATACCTCTGAATCTGAGGGAACTCTTCTACTTTACAATTACACCCCATCTAAACCTGTTAACTTCCCGTTAGAGGTCGCATAGACAACCACTCTGCCTAATATCGGCATGGGTGGGGAGGGTGCATAGCAATGTTTCTATAAAGTTCAAAGCATTAAAAATCTAATTGCATTTCCAACAAACCCGGTGAATGTTAAGTCACGGCCACTTCTCTTGGTAAAAACAAAGACAAAAAAATCTACTTATTTACAGGCCCTGAAGTTAAAACCTCTCCTTGGAGGTTATGAGAGCCTCAGACTGAGAACCTCCTCTCTGAGGGAGACTCGATGGTGTGTAGGCATTTCCTAGTTCCAGGAACTCTGGCTCCAACTGACGCTCTCTAGCTCTCCCCTGAGTTAAAGGGTTGAGTTTTCTCATTCGCTTCAGAGATTTGATAAGAGAAACTAAGAAGGAACACCACCACTTTCCTCAAGGACCACGAGGAGTGAAGTTGGACACATGGATTTCTGTGTACCAGATTCCACAGGTCGCATGCTGTCCTGCAGGACTACAAATGGCCCTAGATTCACTCCTAAAACTTGCTTCCACTCATCTCACCACAGCATTGACTTAAGAAAATTAATATTTGTTTCAAAAATGAAACCATAGCTCAGTCTCTAATGCAATAATTTGTTAACCATTCCTTTGATGGCTATGACAATATTTCATACCAGTCCTGGCATGTGAACGTAAGCAGAAGTCATCCACACTAAAGCAGGCCGTTTTCCTTCCCATGAGCAGCCACCATTATCTCCTGATTACAGTCGCTGTGAAGTGCAAGCTGAACTTTGCACATAAATCATACTTCTCTGAATGGAGGCAACACAACAAGAAGCTGAAATTGTTTAATTTGCATTCTTGTGCTTCCGATTCAGCTACACGAAGGGATGAGCATCTACACACACCCTTTGCTGGTTGACTTTTCATTGAGATCAGTTTTTCAAATCTAGTAACATAGTTAGGATAATGTCTTTCTGTGCCAGCATGCTGGCAGTAATAAGGTCATCTGCCACAGTCACTGCCTTCTTCTGGCTAAAAGTGACCTCCTCCCTACATGTCCATCAAGGGGTAACCAGGGAAGCCCTAATGTGTGCAGATGTGTATAGACAACTGTCTCTCTAGAGATCCCCTGGAACACTGACTGTGTTTAAAGGACTGCGAGTGATCCACTCCATCAAATAAAATATTTCTACGGGTATATAAAAGTATCAAAATAATTGTCTAGTGAGAGAAGAACCAAGCAAAGATAAGACCTCCCTCCCCTCTTGCCTTTAGGTGGCTTGAAATTTCCTTCAGAAGCCTAAGAATCAAAGGTGACAACCAAGTGCTGACAGCACATTTCACCTGCATT
>JADRCH010000027.1:21647933-21671885 GCA_019843965.1 Rhynchomys soricoides
CTTAATCCAGCGCTCCTAAAATTCTTGTGGACTTTAATCCAAACTCATCTTTGGAATCAATATTTTTAAAGAAATATTGACCTTTCTGAGCTACAGATGCAAACAGCTTTGCTTCATGTGCTGTGTTCGATTTGAAGTCAAATAGCTTTTCTCCCAAGCTGACCGATTCCTGGGTTTGTTTAGCATCTTTCCTCCTCCTCCTCCTCCTCCTCCTCCTCCTCCTCCTCCTCCTCCTCCTTCTCCTCCTCTTCCTTTTTCCTTTTCCTCTTCTTCCTCCTCTTCATCCCCATCCTCCATCTCCTCCTTCTTCTTCAGCTTTTAGTTTTTGAGAGAGTTTCCCTATATAACCTTGGCTGTTCTAGAACTCACTCTATAGACCAGGCTGGCTTCAAACTCACAGAGATCTGCCTGCCTCTGCCTCCGAAGTGCTGGAACTAAAGGCAGACTTCTGATAGGACTTCCTACAGAAAGTGTGAGTCCTGTTCTGTGAAAATTCTGAGGTCATGGACTCACCCAGCTCACCCTTCCTTGTCCCTTCTAAGTGCTGTGCCACTGACTACACACCTGGGTGTCTTTATAAGCAAAGTCCCTGGCTAAGTTACAGGCCTGTGGCAAGAGGTCCATGTTTTATTTTCTACGTTTGCTCCCTATGTCAAAGTAAAATCTTTGCACATAACAGTATCTCTTACTATTAACCCTGTTTAAGTGAGAGGAGATAAATAGCTCAGATAAAATGAGTTCAGCCCTAAGCCCAGATGTAGTAAACAGCAACACCCCCAAAATCATCAGACACGGACCCTGTACTTTGGGACAACCCCAGCAGTGCAGAAACTGGCTGTGACAGTGCAGAAAGGGGAGCAGCCCAGCCACTCCAAAGAAATTGTTTATAACTGTAAGTATTTTTCAGTGGTTAGCGCAAGAAACAATAAAGGGGCCGGACAACTGTGGCTTATTTCTAGATGGGATATTTCTGCATCCCTCAAAGGGCTGAGAAATATTCAAACGTCCAAACTTCAAATCTGCTTTCCTGGCCAGCAGTTGCCAATTGAACAAGACCAGCAGCACCTAAGGGCCTATCAAGATCACCCCTCCTGACTTCCTCCCACCTGTAGTACTGACAGAAGTAAGATTCTTGTGCAGAAAATACCTTTAGCCAAGGTATGTAACTTTTCTCAGAAAAGCAGCATTCTCATCCTTTATCTTTCTGCTTTTTAGTAAAAAGGGCTATCCTGGGGAAGCCCTGCCCTCAGCTCCTAAGGCTGCAATTTTGTCTATGTCCTAGACTGCTAACTGTATGGATCCATAGTGGGAACAGAGTGGGGTTCCCCACATTGACACTGGCAACAGAAGCCTGTTATTGGATCTTTGTCTGACATTCAGTCACAAGCTGGGAACAGTGAACAGGCCAACTCATCTCTGTGTGCTTCTCCTTGTTAATCTGAAATGGTGGGATGACCCTATCTAAGGTGTCAGCTCCCTGCTCTGAGACTTGGGAAGTCAATAATATGGGATGATACTCAAAAAGGAGACCAAGGCTTCGTCAATGAAGCACAACAACTGGTTTTGTTTGCAAGCAAGTAACATCTGCCCCCATCAGTGAGACAAGGTTCTAAAAGCTCATTTATACTAGCAGGGAAGATATGAGGGAAATTGGATCCAAAAGATGCTCAACTACTAAACAGATAAATTTGAGGTGGTTATTTGCCTAACAAAAGAATTCACCCCAGGTTTTCTTTAAATACCTAAACTCCATGCATTTTAAAAACAATCTGATTTAGTGGAATTCAATTTACGTCCTTCTTTGTAGATAACACAGCTATTGCATAAAAAGACCACATTTAAGGAAATGATAGACCACATTTATAGTATCAGATCAGAAGAGGGAAGGAGGGTGAAACCAACATACTGAGTGAAGACAGTATACTGGAACCTCACACACACTGTCTCATTTCCTGCTAGATTTCACCTATGAGGTCAGCATCACACCCCCATCTAAAGTCTTAGGCCAGAGTTCATATGCAGAACTGCCATTGCATTCTGTCCCCTGTCCCAAAGCCTCTGGGCATGAGACTGACCTGACTGTGTGAGGTGTTAGTAGGATGCCTGGGGTCCTAGAGGAGCCTGGATCTTGTCTTGGGTAAGTTATTGACACTAGTTGTTGTTGTTGTTGTTGTTGTTGTTGTTGTTGTTAAGTGTGAACTGACTTCTGCCCAACTGCTAGGTTGTGACATCAAATGTCACAATGTACATAAAAGTACTTTTTTAAGCTGCTAAGTGATATAAGAATGGACAGGGATAGCATTGGTTTAATAACCAGTCCCAGAACCAAAATATTTTACCCATAGATCATACTTCGGTCTGAGGAAAACACTTTCCCATGATCAGCATGGAGGATCAGACCTTAGCAACAGGCATGTATCCAAGAATTAACTTTGGAAAGTCCAGACCAAAAAGGAGAGCTCAAAGGAAAATTGGAAGGCACAAAGAGAAGCCAAAGTGACTTCAGTCTCTGAAGGCCACAGACACTCCCAGCACCCAAAGGGCAGTAAAAACAGGAAAACTTCCTAAGTGGTAAGCAAAAATAAGCCTTTTAGCACTAAGACTTATTACCATCAGAAAACCCAGCCACCAGATTTGTATCTGAATATATTACCTTGCCTGGAAAGTAGGAAATCGGCAATACTTGTGTTCAATAACCTCTAAATAATCATCTGGGGCTTTCCCTACATCCTCCCATTTCTCCTTATCTGCACCCTGTCCTTTACAAAGCTGGCTCCTTCTCCCCACAGCACTGATGTGGCCAACAACCTCTAGCCCATGCTTCTCTTAGCCTTCGTTCTCCCCAAGGACTTAGTAGATTCATCTACAGGCATCAGAACCTGACGATCTCCCTGCAATTAGAGCATTTGTGTTTTTAAAATGATTCTTAAGAAAAGCCATAATACCATACCACCATTGATAAGACTAAAGGACAGCCAAACAGACCTTCTTTTCACTGTGCCCCTTGAATCATCCCAGCAGTGACAGGGCCCAGATGAGACTGCACTATGGTCAACGTCCTTCTAGTCAGTGGATGAACCTGCTCCAACTTGCCATAGCACAGAGAACTTAAAATCAAAGAAAACATAAGTGGATGGGAAGAGAAGAAATAGAGGGAGAGAGGGCGGGGGAAACAGGGGGAGAAAGGGGGAGGGAGAGAAGGAGAGGGAGGGAGAGGAAAAGAAAGGAGGGAGGGAAGGAAGGAGAGAGGGAGAGAGGAAGGGAGGGAGAAATTGAAACCCAAATTCCTAACAGACAAAGAAAAGCTCCCTTGACTTGAAATGGAAATAAAAAGACAATACAATTGACTTCCAGGCTCACAACCTCTCCTAGTACAGCATGGAGTGATCACTCCTACCAGGCAAACCCAGTGTGAGAGCCTGGTAACACCCAATTAGGCTGTGTCCTAAAAGCAGAAACAATTTCTGGACCTTTCAAAATCAACCTATTCAACAGGCACTGGGATGTGGCTAGATTTTTGCTGTAGATCTAAGCAAAAGATAAATAAATCTATTTGGCATCTTCTTCTAAGATACTGAGACAGCAATAGCACTCACGGACTAAAGCAGGGTCCTCTTGACGTGCCCCACTGGGAGAAGACCTCGAGAAAGAAACTTAGAAGGGAAAACATCATTGCTGCCACAAGCATGCCTGTGTAGTATTCAGTGTGCATCATGCCCTAAAGACAATGGAACATTCTTACACAAAGATTGGCGCTTGATACTGCCAATGTGAATGTCAGCTGGGCTGTTTGCTGCATAAATACCAATTAAACAAGCTAGGAAGCAGCTTCAACCTGCCCAGCCAAGTCTGAAAAGAGCACATCATTCCAGATCTCTAACTTTCCCCTGCACTCCTCCAGTTCAGCTCAGCTGGGCTTATTCTTTTTCCTCTTCCTTTTGGATCTGAATGGTCAGAGCTGTTCAGTCAGCCATAACTTTCATGCACGGAGGCGGGGAGGAGCGGAGGGAGGGGCGCACAACAGGGCAGATCTGGCCCGCACAAACAAATTAGAATAAATTGAGCCTACAAGACAGCATTTCGCTGTGTTCTTAGCATCTTCCTTAGTCTGAGAAAATGTCTTCTAGAAAGCTTCCCCTCCTAAATTGTCTCCATATTCCTTATTTAAGAGCAGATATTCTCTTTATCACGAATGTAGTACAACCTGTAGTTGACTCTGAGTTAGGAAAATTGCATTAGAAAATCATTTCCCTGGTGAATGGGGCTCTTTGCAAAATTATCAAGCCATATATTTGCAAGATCCAGAGAATGCATTTTATACAGCTGAGATTGTCTTCTATCTAGATTATTCACAAGCAAGTGACCAAGGTAAGCTCAAGTGGTTCCTGTAGCCATTTGCAATTATTGGCAAACAGTTTTATAACGGAAAATGGAAATTACAGTCAAGTGTAATAAGCTGTTTATCCAAGATCTACCTGCTGGTGGCTCTTTCTCTCTTTACGTTTTTCTTTCAAGCAAAATACAAGCTATTGTCGTCGGAATGCATTTGTCCTGGTAGTAATCTTTCTTGCAAATACCTCCACCGCAAACCCTGTCTTCAATTCTCCCACTGGTAGGATTAATGGCCAAGATACAAGTGTAGTCTACAATGTCCATGAGATCCCCACTGTCCGGTCTGTGGAAAAAGATCATCCCCAATTGACTAATAAGGTATTCCCTCCAGGAGTGGAACTCCCTGGGGGTGGGGGAGGACTGAGGGGTTTGGGTTTCAACAATTCACACACCACCGCTATCCTGGGCACACAGACATCTGATGAAGCCAGGCTCCTCAGTTTGGGCTAGAAGCAATTCCTCAGGGAAGCTCGGAGGTGCCTTCTTGCGCAACGGGTGACTAGCACGCGCCTCTGCATTTCATTTGCACCAAAGAAGCGTGTCAGACAATTGGGAGTGGGGGGAAAGCTGGGGGAAGCACCATTCTGTTATATTTTTCAACAACTGTATGAGCCTCCAGGGACCTCGGAACCCTTTGAGTAGATGGGCTCACCCCGGCCTCGTGGCTGAGAGGTCTCCCTCTAAAATCTCAGACAGCAGCCACTCACCCCATCCGGGGTCCCCTTCTCCCCACCCCCCGACCCCCATCTCCCTTTTTCCTCCCAGTTCCTTGGAGGCCAACGCAGGGTAGAGCCTAGGGCCTCGGGGAAGGACCCGGTTACTCTAGCTTTTCCGGAGCTCCCCGGCACCGCCCCAGTCCCCCCTTCACCCCCACCCCCTTTGCGCCCTGGGCTTCAGTCTCCAGTGCGCACCAGTCTGAGAGCGCCTCCGCCCCCGCCACACCTGCTGGCCGCAGGCACCCACACCCCTCTCTGGTCCGCCTGACACCGGGGCTCCTCTGACCGTGAGTGCTGCCGAGGAGCTGCAGGGAGCATCTGCCTTGGCTTCGGAAACTCTAGATCCTTGAGTCCTCTCCTATTTCCCCCACCCCCAACAGGACTCGGAACTCCAGCGTTTTTCCCAGAGCTGGGGGGTGGGGGGAGGGGACAAGGAAATCCCAACCTAGCGGAGCTAACTCGGAGACCGCAAACTCAAGGCAGAGTGTGCGCTGCACCGGGATGCGGGTCTCGGGGACCCCTTATACCACCAGGCTTTCCTGCGACACTCTCCCCCGAATCTTTCCCCTAGATCCTTGTTAGACATCCATCTAGCCAGAGTTCAGGAAAGCCGGGGTTACCCCAACTCATTCCGGAAGCCGCTAACTTCGGAAATCCCTCCCTTTAGATTCTCACAACCAAGGTACCTGGGCTTCTTGGCCGAGCAAGTCCAGATTCCGCTAGGGCAGGTCCAGGAGGTCACTCAGGCCAGGCAATCCCAGGCAGAGAGATTTAAAATCCTGACGCCGCACGCCCCGTTAGAGTAGCCTAGGAGCGCCTGCCCACTCCTGTCACCTTTCAATCTCCCATTCACCGTCTAAACTTTTGGGGGAATCACATCTCCAAAGCTTGGGAATTCCAAGCTAAGCTCCCTCTATTCCGCACCTCTTCACTGGAATGTAATCATGGGAAGACAAGAGGGGTGGCCGCCTTGTTATTTGCAACGTAAAATCAACAGACACCCAATCAAGCTCCAGTGCCCGGCCAGCCCCTCGCCCCCTGGTGCCCACTCCCCCTCCCTCCCCATCCGGTCTCGACCCGCCAGTTCTTTCCCCAGACTCGGATATGTAAAGCTATCTACTTGTACCCAGAAAAGGCAAACCATTAAAGTAATCTGAGAAGAAAGCATACACCTGGCTGTCAGCTGCATGGTTGGGGAGGAGAAAAATAGAAACGGTAATAAAATCGGGGGCTCCTACTTTTGCAGCCAGCTCGGGGTTGGGAGAGAGTTGAAAGATGGGGGCTTTTTTTTTTAATGCTATGTTTCAGCACTTGCTTTCCTCTTCTGTGCCTGCTGCTCAGCGGGATGTCTTACCCTGCTCCCGCAGAGGGCGAGGTGAGGAAGCCCGCGGGGGGCCCGCAGCTCCATATCAGCGCTGCCGCCGCCTTGGCCACCGCGCGAGGCGAGCACCACGGCCGCACTTGTGGCTGGTCTCCGGGCTGAGGGGGCTGAGCTGGCCGAGCCACTGGCGAGTCTCTTCCATGTGAATAACAAATACTCCCACCGGCGGCCGCGATTGGTCTACGCCCCGCGCCTCCCGATCCTCCGCCCGCGGCCATTCACCCCATGGCGCGGGGGAGCAGCGGCCGGGACCGCGCCAAGGATCCCGATAGCTTCGCACCAACCAGTCACCCTCTGAATCGCTAGAGGGGGATCCCCGAGGGGCAGAGACCCGGACGTGAGTAGGGACAGGGACACCCCAGTGGCAGGACCCCTTCTCATTCAAGTCTGAATCAATTCGGAGTTCTGTTTTTTGTTTGTTTGTTTGTTTGTTTGTTTGTTTTTGTTTTTATGTATCAGCCCCACCTGCCCCGCCCCGGACAAAGAAGGGGGTTGCAAGGATAGGGAGAGGAGGGGAATGGAGAAGAGAAGTTGGAGAACCGCGGCCACGGCGCGGTGAGCTCGGCACCCACTCGGGAAAACGCCGTCGACGCCGACCCAAAGCAAGGAGATAGCTCTTGCGAACCCAGGACCCCCTCCGTCTCAATGAGCACAACTCCGATGAGGGTGACCGTAAAAAGAGACAAGATAGATGACAAGTGTCCTGACACTTGCTTTCTTTTCAGTGATGCTCAAAGTAGCGTCCGCAAGCCGCGTGCTTCCTCATAAAGTTTGCCTCCTGCTAGCGGCTGTTCCGCCCTAGGTACTACCCTGTGGCTCGGACACCGTGGGGTACCAGGGAACGCGTTCTACCGCGCCCCCGGAGCTGGTGGAGGAGTACAGCCCCCCTGCGGGCGCTGAGGACCAGGCAACCAAAGCGACTGTTATTTTGTGGAGGGGATTCAAGGAGCCCAGATCAAGGCATGGAATTCTTGAATAACCCGGAAACCTCAGGGTTCCCTCCCATCTAGCAACTGGAAACCCGCAGGGCTCCAAGAACATAGCCCGAGCCCCTTTTTCCTGGCTACCGCCCAGGTACTTCCCCTGGGCGCTCACCGCGCGGAGAGAAGGCGGGAACCACTTGCCGCACCACTCTGCACCAGAGGTGCTCTGGCCGGCCTGGCTTTGGGTTGGTGAGAAAGTTCCATCTAGAGGTGGCCGCGCGCAACTGCAGCCCAAGAACAGAGCCCAGAAGAGAGGTGTACTAGGGGAGGAGGGATGGGAACTTGTAAGCATGAAAAGAGAAGGGTGGAGAAGAGAGGAGGTCAGACTCCGTAGCTACGGAAAATTTTCAACTTCATAAGCATCATGAACTTTATAAGCTTCATCACAAGTCACTTGTCAGAATTCAAGTGTGCAGGTTATAAACCTTATCCTGTTCAGGTTTCTTTAACTTTCGAATCAACTCTGAAATGATCAAAATTATTGATCTCTCTCTACGAAGGAGGAAGGAAATCTTGATTTAGATATATGCTTGGAAAGTGCTAAGCCTGGAAATCGAAATTGAAAACCTCCATAGGCGATTACCTCCCCCGTGCTCTGGCTTTTCCCAGGGCTGGCATTAAAGCCTGACATTTTCAGTGAGAAAACAGCAGGTTCCTCCCTAGTTTCCTAAAACCACCCAGACCCTCTTAGCAAAGAATCAGCTGATTTGCAGAATCGGGTCCTCCTCCCTGCTCATTCATTTCGTCTCTTATCACCATTCTTCTATGGCTGAAGGGAGGGAAGAGGATTTGGAAGGAAAGCCAGTACCACACATCTTTTTAAGGTGGAGAGAAATCGAACCGATGCTGACATGGGACTGGGTAGGCTCAGAGGTTGCACCTGTGCTGTGGAGTTGAGGGGCTCCCTTGGGAACTTGAATTGCTTCCTCTTCCCCGGAGGTAGTTTTGGCAGCTGAGCCCAGAGGTCACCAATCTGGAGTCTGAGCACACCTAGACTGATAACCTTTGCCTGAGCGGGGATGTCCTAGCTAGTGTACAGACTTGAAAAAAAATCCCCCTCTAAGCTTTTTACTATGTGTGTCTTGGTCCATTTAAATGAAAGACGAACATAAAGGAAGCAGAAGACAGGTCAACGCTGAAAATACTCTGAAAATCAGGCGGCTGATCACATTCTGGTCTTCAGGGTCTGGACCAGAATCCCTGTGGTGTTAATGCCTAGTGTTAGCCAAGAGGGCAATGCTCTGTAGGGCCCATTTCCATAATGAGGACAACACAGCTGGCTGTGGCTTCGGACCCTCTGACAAGGCCCAGCAAGCTGCTAGGGAGAGAAGTGGCTAATGAGCTGCTTGTCTCTTTTTCCTATTGATCATCACCTGCAGAGAATATGTCTTCCAGGCATATTGCTGCCCTTTCCGGTGCAGCCCTCTGAGAAATAAAGAGACCTGGTCTCTTTTAGGGACAGTATTCTGATGCTCAATCTCGTATCACTCTTAACTATTGACATACACTATGGAATCATTATCACTCACACCCCACATGAAATCTGGTCAATACGGAACTGGATCTTTCTACATACAAGTATTACCAATGACTTTACCTAGAAGCCCCTGAACAACTGACTTGGGCTCATACATAGGTTATAGTCTACTGGGAGTAATATCACAAGAGAGAGATTGCTGCAGAGATGACTCATAAGACCAGCCACGTTCTTATGGAGGAGACACCTCTTATCTGAGCCCGGTTTAGCAAGCCTTGTCCTGTCCTCTGCTTTCGTTTTGCTACAGTGTAAGTAAAGAGAATATGACCAAAGCTCAGACAGCCCAGCCCCCATAAGCCTGTAATTCTGGAATCATCTACCTTGTCTCTTCTTGGAATTCCATTTCCTCCACTATGAAAATAGTCTGCAAAGTGTCTGACCTCATCATCTATCTACCGCAAATATTTATGCAAATCAAACATATTTCCTGGTAGTTAATCCTCCACGAAGATTTGAATATAATCTTCTCATTTTCAGTTGATTTAAAATGTGAGAAACTGTCCATGTGTTGGAAAATGCAAAAAGGAAAAAAAAAAAACAATACCATATGTTTGGGGGACATTTAACCCAAGCTGTGAGATGCCGTCCACATGTGGAGATTTAGTCTGCAGTTCCTGATTTGGGGCAATCATTAAATCTGGAAGGCTATTTAGCCAAGAGGAATTGCAACCCAGATCGTGGAAATAACGGCAGTACCTTCCTTGCTAGGCTTCTGAAAGCATCAGAGAGTGTATCATGTGGGCGTTGCTCAGTTTATTAAAGTTCTGGCTTCTGGAAACAAGATCAGATATGTTAGACTGATGATCACACAGAGTCAGTGGGATTCATGGGAGCAACATGCTCCTCACTTCCACAGTTACTGCATACTTGCAGAGTGGAGTGCCAAGAGACATTGGGGCCAAAACAACTTATAAAATGATAAAAGAATACATGTAATCTGTGGCTTGCCTACAGCTTCAGAGGGTTAGTCCATGATCATCATGGCAGGAAAGTTGGCAGCAGGCTGGCCAGTAGGGAACTGGAGAAGTAGCAGAGAGCTTACATCTGATTTTTTAAAAAACAGAGAGAGGGGGGGTGAGAGAGAGAGAGGAAGAGGGCCTGGTATGAGCTTTTGAAACCTTCAAGCCCACCCCCAGTGACATTCTCCTCTACCATAGCCCCACCTCCTAAATCTTCCTAAAATAATTCCATCAACCAAGGACCTAACACTCAAATATATGAGCATATGGAGGTATGGAAGCCATCCTCCTTCCAACCTCCACATACAGCCACAGGGAAAATTCCCAGAGAAGGTGGGAATTTCACATACAATGTGAAAGGTATATTTGCATCTCTGTCATCCGCATTTGTTCCCAGAAACACAATCTAAGCTGAAAATGTCAGGGAATGTAGTTAATTAGGAGGAGGGGAAGAAAGGAGGAGGGAGAGGGAGAGGAGAGGGACAAGGATATCCCAATTGTCTGGAAGAGAAATGAATCAAGAATTAACAAGCCTAATCCTACTATGAGCACTGAAACTTGTCTCAAGTCTTCTCCCAGTGGAGAATTTTGCAAACCAGTGTAAAATGTATACAACAGAGCGTTTCCAATGAATAGCTTATGGAAGTAGAATATTCACACCCCAACACCTATCCCTTGTTGATTAATATGATGTTAATTCTCCAATAATATCAGTCTGTCACGAGGTTGGCAAAGTAGATTTCAAAGCTCAGCTGAATTCCCCTTTCAGGGGGGAGAACACATATTGGCAGTTAGTGGGAAGGTGGTATGTAAGCACTGAAGTATTGGCTGGCCTGGAAACCTATCTCAGGCAAACCTCGTAAAGCACACTGTCATCAAGGTGCTGTCTCTTCGCAAGTGATCCAAGCACCCACTTGTCCTCAGGGTTACTGGGACAGCAGCTATAAAACACACGTTCATAGGCCATGCTGTAAAGTCATCAAAATGAATTTTGCTGATATAGAGCATGTTTTTTTTTTAATATGCAATGAGTCTGATGATGTTCTCTTAAATTAAAATCCAGGGAATTTGGGGAATTATTCTCCTCTGCACAGTCAACAGTCAGTGCATTACCCAAGAAAGTGGGCCTTAGGAGCAGGAAGCCCCAGGAATGGGTTTCCATACTGCCCAGACATGCTCACTGTCACTGTTAGGAATGCCACAAGAACACTAGGCTACACAATGATAACATACATGCAAAGGACCTAGGTCAAACTCCTATAAGCTCCCTGATCACTGTGAACACACTTGAGTCCCAGTCCGTTGATTCTGTGGGCTGTGTTTCTGTGGTGTCTTTGACCTCTCTGGCTCCTCTAATCCTCCCTGACCCTCCTCCATGGGACTCCCAGACATGGTTTCAATTCTATACTGCGTTTACATTGCAGTATCTGTAGAAGCCACGTAACTAGAGAGGGGCCAGTGGAGAGGGGAGTTTTAAGGGATGAGTGAAAGTGGAACATAGGTAAAATGAACATATAAAGTGAGGGTACTAGGGATGCAAAGGGTTAAACGGGGAAGAGAGTTTTCAGTATAGGGGAGATGAGAGATGTGAGAAAGGAAAAAAATCTACATGGAAGCCTATTGTCTTCTAACCCAAAATACTAGAGTTTGAAGGGAGGTGCCCGGTCTGGCTAGATAATTCTACTCCTAAAAGCAGTAGGGCCTAAGCAAGAACAGTAGCTCCAGGTATGGGCTGAGTAACTTGTCTGGGAGACCCCAAAAATCCCCAGAACAACACAGACTCTTGACTTTCTCTTTGGTTTCCCACCCAAGCTAGATGATAAAACCCTATTTCTGCAAGTACCACAAGCTGTGTCAGCCAACTGCTCCCTGATTGGATTTGATCCCATGCCTTGTGCTGTAAGCCTGGTCAAAAACGTATGCCTTGGAAGGTCATAGTCCCTTTGAGGGAAACCACTATTGACGCTTCACCAAACAGACATAAAATTGCTCTGCCCTTTGAGTTTCCAGATGTTCGTCTTTATATAATGACCGCTCTCAACCTCACACAGAGAAGCCTCTGTCTGCAATGAGACATGCTAAGTGCAGAGAATCATGGCTTCCCAAGATGCTTTGACTGAGTCACAGGCGAGGGCTTAGCCCTGAACAAGTCATGTATACCATCCTTTCAAGGCTTCAGCAAATACTGATGAAGGGGAGATCTTAAAAATAAAGACGGGATTTTGTTTTCAAACGTAGATCGCTAAAAGGTAGGGAGAAAGGCAGAAACTCCCAACCTCTAGATACAATGTAAGTGTATCACAAACTCACAGCACTCTGAATACGTGCCCAGGACCTGCACAGGACAGAGCCACTGTACAGTCATTCGTGCAGCGCCTACCTCTTACTGCTGAACTACTGGTTACTGATGGACTCTGGCAGAGGAGCCACTTAGGATGGTGGGAAATAAAAGAAGATAAATGGGGGCTATAGCTCATAGGATCTAGAAAGCAGTCTGTATTTCATACAAGTTTAAATTTATAACAAAACCTTATTGTGATAGCTGTGGAATTCAGAAATGAGACTCCCAGGGGCGGGAAATTCCGGCTTGTTTTGTTGTTTATTAGCCAGCTAGGTACTGGTGCCAGATAAAGTACGTAAATGATCAAGAACTCAATAATAAGCCCAAATAAGCTATTTGAATCTTCCCAAGGTTAATAATCAAGTGACTCGTGATTACTGTTTGGCTGAGGGACCTAAATGAAGCCACAGCCACGACAGCATAAGGCACTCTGATCCTCCCTGACAGATGTGCAGTAATACAGGGAAATAGAGGAAAATTAACCACCCTTGTCAGATCATGTAGGTCAGACTGGGGTGTGCTGGGGTGGGAAGTCAAGATCAAGCTGGCTCGGGGAGGATGAGGAGAGAAGAAACAACCTGTGCGTTACCAGGCTTGTAAGACACAGCTTCCCCTTCCAGAATAGTTCAAAAGAGCCCTAACTGAAACATGACTTTCTAGATGTAAAGTGTAACTAAAGATAATCAAATAATGAACCTCATTTTTATATTTGGAAACAGAAAAAAAGTGTCTCTTAAAGGAAGAGTCGGGTTCATGTTATCTACTGCTGTGTAACAAATTACCTCCAAACAAATGGCTCTAACAGTTTTTGTGTCTCGCCGTTTCTGTTGATCAGGAATCCTGGATAGCTGGTGGCTGGCAGTCTCTGCTAGTTCCTTGCTCCATGAGCCTCCCAATAAGGCAGCTCACAACGCATCAGGGTTCATCATATTAGTAAGCAGGAAAGAGAGCAATGCATGCCAGAAAGATGACAGTCACAGCACTTTGTAACCTGATATCAGAAGTGACATCACATCATATTTGTCATATTCTGTTCATTAAAAGTGACATGCTAGTTCCAGCCCACATTCAAGGGAAACTCAGAGATTATACAGGATTAGTTGCAAGAAAACAGGGATTATGAGGACCAGTACCAGAAGTCTGCTGCTACAGGTAGATCTGAGATCGGTATGTGGAAACATTACCGTCATTGCAGAAAACAGTTAGCTCTTTGTCAACAACAACAATATGCTTTTCAGATGGTACAGAGACTTTCCATGAAACAGTTGCTGACACTGTTTCAGAGTTGGATTCCCTGGAGTGGAAGTTACAAGCAGTTATAACCCATTCACCGAGGGCAAGGTCTTTAAGCTTTCTTTGCAGCTGTGTCTTCTTGCCTAAAATTAGTGGAGATAGTGGCAAACAGGCAGGCTGTAGGGGACACTGGGGGCTGCAGAGAACACACTGGGACTGAAGGCAAGTTGGAGCGTAATGTGCAGTCCCTATGGAAACACTGAGAGCACAGGGCAGTGGAGAGAGAACTTCACAGCACAGAAGCTAGAGGGCAGATCTGCGTCCAGATAATGGGTTATGAAAACAGAGAACTTGGAAGGGAAACAGAGAATCGATCTTTCTCCCACAGATGTATAACTGGGTGAATAATCTGAGAAGGGCTCAGATTGGCCCACATGAATTTCCCCCTCTGTATCCTGTACTCATTCACCTCTCTCTTACCTTAGCTTCTCTACCTGTGCCCCTGACTTCCTCTTCCTATCTTCCTTTCTTTCCACTTTCTTTGCTCATTTCTTTTGGCCCTCTCTTCTTCGGTGACCTTTATAAAGAATAGAGGGATGCTTTTTATGTGTTTTAGTTTCAGAACAGAATGTATCTTGTTCTTTGTTCCTAAGAGAATAGCCTGGAGAGTTGGCAGGCTACTTGTTAGAAAACTTTGCTTTAGTTTTACTTTGTTATTTCTAGTGTGTTGGTTATCAATTACTTTCCCCTCCATGAAAAGCAAAAGATTGTAACCTTGCTGAGAACTGTAATGTGAGCTAAGTCCCTCTGTATTATACTCAGTTGGCTCTTAGGATGCAAGAATAATCTTATTAGTAAATTCTCCAGTTATGAAAGGGTTAGTTTTCAAAATCATCCCCAAGGTTTCCAATCAGAAAGTAGAATGACCTAGAAAATCTGAGTTAAACTTAAAATTAGATGACGTAGCGAGGGAAGTTTTTTTTTATATATACTATGAAGCCAGTACAAAGAGACTCTTTTCTGTTGCAAACATACTACCACATTAGGACAAATGACAATCAAGAGCTTTATAGTCAGCATGGAGGAAAAAAAAAATCCACTCAACCTTTTAATCTCTGATTGAGAGGAGGGAGCCTAGATCTTTTCATTAATTATTTTATTTATTTACATCCCAAATGTTGTCCCCCTTCCTGGTCCCCCCTCACAGAGTTCTTCCCCCAATCCCCTCTCCCCTTCACCTCTGAGAAGGCACACCCCCGGGCATCTCACCTCCCTGGGAAATCAAGTCTTTACAGGATTAGGCACATCCTCTCCCACCAAGGCCAGACAAGGCAGTCCTCTGCTACATGTATGCCCAGGACCTTGGACCAGCCCATGTATGTTCTTTGGTTGGTGGCTCTCTGGGAGCTCCCGGGTGTCAAGGGTAGTTGACACTGTTGGTCTTCCTATGGGGTTGCCAACCCTTTCAGTTCCTTCAATCCTTCCCCTAACTCTTCCATAGGGGTCCCTGACCTCAGTCCAGTGCTTAGCTGCGGGTATCTACATCTGTCTAAGTCAGCTGCTCGTAGAGCCTCTCAGAGGACAGCCATGCTAGGAATCCTAGATTTTTAAAGGCCTAAAATTAAACCTTTCACCTCAATTCTGAGACTGTTTTAGTAGCATGTGCAGGGCCTCCAGCTGCTATGCTTTGAGATGTAATCCTGTGGCTGTCACAGTTTAATGAGAACAGTGTGACAGCAGTACACTGACTAAAAGAAATCCCAGAGTCACCTGTGCGTCACTGGGTCATCCCTGCCCAGCTACAACACCAGGCAAGACCAGAGCATCCTCAACATCAGAACCATTTCTAGCAATCCCAGTGCCCTACCATAAAGACATTCACATACTTCCTTGTGTTCAAGCCTAAATCAGGTAGGGATTCTATAAATTGCATAATAAGCAGACAATACTTTGGTCTCTACAGAGACTACAGTGAAACTACTCAGCAGATTATGGAGACAGATATCTTGCCAGCTGGCAAGACCAGCTTCCTCTAAAAAAATGTTTTGAGACAAACACATTCTCTCACATACAGCTCATCAGCAAAAATTAAACAAATAAGCACCAAGATTTTTCTTTTATAAAAAACATCCAAAAGGATCCAGAGGAAGAAAATTGTATCTTTTTTTCTATTAGTGAGAACTGGAACTCCCACCTGGGCTCTGAAGGCAAAGAATGAAATAAAGAGGGAGAGGGGGAGATGACACAAGGCAGGTGGGAGAAAATCCAGCAAGTTGTTACAGAACAAAGAACAGAATTAAAGTGCCAAAAATTGAATTTGCACAATTCAAATTGTGATTATATCTAGAATCTTCAAATGAGACAAGGCTATGGAGATAATCTTATCAAAACCTTCATATCAATCATAATGAAAACTAACGCCCAAAGCAAAGCCTTGTCCAAGGTCTCCCTGGTGAGTTGAGAAAAGACTGGCTTCATGATGGGCAGTGTTTGAAGAGAATTCTCAGGATCATGGGGTTAACAAACTCTTAGGAGGCTGGAACTGTGGACTTGCCATTCGCTGTGGACAGAGTGGGCTTTTTACTATTACAGTCATGGGATATTTTCAAAAGGAAATAAAATACATACAGAGGTAGAGAATCTGTTGTCCTAAAATCTCAAATGACAAGAACTCCAAAGTTTGAAACTTCAAGTTGGTACATAATACCTCAAGTGGAGAGTGCACACCATGACACCTTGCCACATGCACAAGCCACTTAAAATACCATATAAAGTTAACTTGAAGACTCTGACTTTTGATCTGGGTCCCAGTCCCAAATTATTTCATTACATATGTGAAAATATTCCCAAGCCCAAGAATAAAAATCTAACTCCAAAATACTTCTGAACCTAAACAGACTCTCACCTTCTCTCTCTCTCTCTCTCTCTCTCTCTCTCTCTCTCTCTCTCTCTCTCTCTCTCTCTCTCTCTCTGTGTGTGTGTGTGTGTGTGTGTGTGTTATTAGGTATGGTATATATTATAGAATCAAAGGTTCTTTATTGTGTGCTTTACAAATTACAACAATAATGCATTTTCTACTAAATCACGCTTTGACATTGAATGAGGTTTTTTTTTATTTACCTGACCTAACCCCAAGCACATTCTAAGAAAGAGACAGATAAGAATGTGAACATTGCAATTCATTTATGTTTCCCAAAGCACATATGCATCACCTATGCCTGATCACAGCATTGTCCTCTCTGTAGATTTGTACATTCAATCTTATTTAAAAGGACAGGTCCTGTACTTCTCAATGAGAACTGGATTAATTCTTGGCCATGCTGACAAACTGGCAAATGTTGCCAAGCGTCCCATCCTAAACTAATATGACCTTGATCTCTGACCATCTTCTCACTGAAAAGCAAAACTGTGAACATTTTAACAGCGGGATAGTAATAAAAACTCTTCGTTGTTAGCGCATGCAGAGTATTTCTTCTTTAATAAAGACACCTCAGATAACTCAATTGTGTCAAACTGAATCATCCAATACTAGAAGCATCCACACACATGTAAATCGTATAGAGAAGGAAACGCCCCTTTCTAGAATTTGCCCTCATCTGGTGCTAAGGGCTGGGTTGCAAGTGGTTTACTGTGCAAACTCTCTGACAGGTTGAGGCAAGCATCTGTGAACAGCCAGACTGTGGAGCCCTCTGTATTTATAGAGCTTGTTTTCTCTGCCTGCCCCATTCCCACTTCTCAGTCTGACTCCACTATCCAGGGCAGAGCATGCTGGAATTCTGTGATATCCACCTTACCCTTCTAGTCCCTTTTGTTTTCTTTTCTTTCTTTGTTTTGCTTTGCTTTGTTCTCAGTTGAAACAGCAAGAAAAATAATTTATTGTATATGGGATGCACTTGGCCACAAATGAGAACAGAACTAATCCAGAAGGCTGGAGGTCCAGGGCAGAAGGCCTGCAGAACTTTTTTGGTTGTAAAGAAGGCAGCAAGTCTTTCAGGTGGTCTTGTCGAGAAGATGATGTTCTAGATCCACTGAGACTTATCACCAACAGTAGCATACAGTCCAACAACTTGTACCAGCATCCAGGCCTTCAGCATCCCTTACATCTGCTCCTTCACCCTTCATGGGTGCACAAGCTAATATACTTGGACCTCTGCCTCATCTTTCTTTTCCTCTTCTTCCTGCCCATACACTACTTTCTCTACTCCTCTCTCATGGGGCAGGAGTTTCAAGGAAGATGGCCTTAAGGCACAGATCCTCTTCTCGCTTTCTTTAACCAATCAAAAATAACCAAGCAATACTCTGTTCTCCAGAGCGCAAACCAAAATTAAAGCTAATTCTACAACCAAAACATCCTTTAAGTCTACAAATGAAACATCCTTTAAGTGACTGAAATTCTATTGCTGTAGTTGGAACCTCAGTGGTCTGCCATTAAAGCTGAGTACACAGAGCAATGCTACTGGACTGTGGAGTCTTTAAGGAAGTGCGACATAATGGGAAGTCTTCAAGTCATTGGGTATGTCCTTGAAAAAGACTGTGGAAACCTATCCCATTTTCTCTCTTTACACCCAAGCTATAATGTGAGCAGTTTTGTTCTGTTACTTGGTCCTGCCTTGATGTGTCTCTGCATTGCAGTCTAAGGCAACAGAGACAACGTCCAAACCTGTGAACCAAATACATGTTTTCTTTGTGAAAAATCTTGGCTATTTCTCTTACCGTAATGGTATATATATACCATCTCTGAGTCTCCTCACTCAAATGCTTAAAAGGAAAGATCATGAATATTCAAGTGCCCTTGTATTCTCTTTTCTCTCAAAATATCTTCACAAAAAATATGATGGGCATAATGCTCCAAACCAGTATTAGGACTTGGGGGCAGGATTGCTCAAATGAGATGGAGGGATTGTAAGGAACACCAACAGCATGGTGATGGATCTGGCTTTTTATTGTCCAGCCAGTTTATAAATCTATAAGGGCAGAAGTTAACTTGTAAACATTCTTTTGGTAAAATAGATAACCAGACAAGTTATGGTTTATGGCTCCATTAGCTATTAACCACTTTAGCATCTGGTCCTTCCTTATTATTTTAGCACTGCCTACAAATGGCAGACACTTCAAGTGTTCTCTTACTCAGCTGCAACATGCCATTGGCCCCCTTAATTCATTAGTGGATAGAATAAAATATTGGCAATTGTTTGTTTTATATTTGCAATAATAATTATTTTCTCTTTGCAGAAATTGTCAGGGATCTTGAAAGCACATCCTTAGGGAAACATTTGGCAACTATTGTTCTTCCTGGTTCTTGGCCCTGCACTGCAATATCAAATACTGCCTCCATCTCTGGCTTCTTGTCTCTAACAGTCTTGTTATCATCATCCAATGCCATCAGAGGACTTCTGAGGAATACAAAAACAGACAGTTTAGTCTTGGTGAACAAGACAATTTTTAGATCATTTAATGATAAAAGTAAATATATTTTCATCCATTCATATTTATTGAGGATATATGTATTTCTGTACTAAAAAAGTGCAGAAAATCAACTTCTGAAAAATTGCAATTACTTTCAAATTATAAGGCTGCACAAAACCATCAGACAAGGTTTCTTTTTTAACTAATTTTAAAAAGAAGTGCAATAGTTCCCTTTTTATTGGAAGGCAATTAATCTCTGAAATTTTATGCCTCTGTAAAATAAGGTTTTAACTTGGTAAGAAAAATATAATTTCCAATTGCTGACATTTGAAATTGTCAAGAAAATAAGAATAAGGAAAAGTTTAGGCAATTCTTAGGTAAATTCCTCAAGATGCAGCTATTAGATTGAGATCTATGGGAAACAAGCATGCTCTATCATCCCCTCTGCAATAGCAATGAAATGAGCAGGGATCTGCAGGAGACCGTGTGGCCTCCTTAGGATGCTGTGAAGAAGATCTTGACTATAGATTCTCTAATGAGGGGCCCGAGATGATGTTGAGTTCTATCATTGAAAACCTCACTTCAGTTTTCTCTAGGAAAAGAAGACAATACAAACCAAAGGAAACAGGCCATACTTAGGGGTCAGAAGGACTTAGGATTTCTGCCACTAACAAGCTAAGTACCCTTAGATATGTCATAAACTCTGGTCGTCAAGGTCATCCTCATGATTAGATCTTTAATGACACTACCTGATCTCATTCTTACTATAGACGATTGAGATAGTTTGCTAATAAAAATCGAGCAGCAGAAAATATCCTGATTAAAAAATGTAACAGTATAAAAATATTGTCATTAACAAGTTATGTCATAATAAAGTTTGTGGTAGTTGATAATCCAAAACAAGTTCATCTAAATAAATACATGAAATCCAGAAAGAAGAAAATGCACTAAAATTGGAAATCAAGTCCTATTTAAAAAAACCAAAACCCTAAACTGGAGAAAAATAATCCATAAAGCAATATTACCTTCAGTTAATTATTATCTTTGAAACCATTTGTTTCCTCATTCTTAAGTCTGCGAATCCCTGATGCAATCCTGCCAGACCATCTAGGAAGAGTAGACTTATCACAGAAACTGGGTACATCAGTATTCAAGTTTGTCAGCAATGCCTCCTATGAATTCATCTTTATACAATCAACCCTAAGATAGGTTGTGCTTCAGGAAGTAGCCAAGTTCAATTTCATGACTTTAAAAAGTAGTCTTTCACCCTGAGCCAGAGTTACTGTGAGGCTGCCCTTGAAAGAGGTGGCCAGTCAAACCCTTACCTGCAACTGCAGTCAGAAACAGAAGAATGCTATTAATATTAGCAAACTCATTCCTCAGGTGTCCCTTACTCACATCTACATCTCTCAATCTCATGCTGATAACTAAGATATTCAAGAAAGTTCTTTTCTACACAATAAAAGACATGTTTATCAGTGTTCTCACCTCACTGTACTCCTTATAAGTGGAGCTTGGGAGAGTGGCTTAGCACTATGAATGCTTAAGACATTAATGCTCAAGCCTAGTGTTGTAGGGGGAGTAACTATTAGCTTTCATTTGCATTTTGCATCAAAAAATATTTCCAGAAGGCATGTCACACCCAAGGACTGCATATTTCAATCACTACCCTTCAATAGGTTGCAAACACTTAACAGCCAAATGGCAAAGTCTCCCTAGAGAGAGCCGTTAAGCCAATTTGAATGTCTTAATATGACAAAATTCTTAACTTTTTTTAGAGAAAAAGGACAAAAATTTAAATATTGAACATTTCAGAGATTTGATACATCCCTGAAGTTACTTTTTTTTTTTTCATTTACAAGCCTTGGGGCCAGGTTGCAGGCTGTCATCTCTGGGTCACCTGCTTGACAAAACCATCACTGAAAGGCTTCTTGAGAATACAGATTTTGAGGTCCACACACTTAGTTACTGAGCAGATATTAATTTTTAATATACTGTTTAGGAAATATTTAAACACATACAAGTCTGAGTGAAGCATCTCAAGAGACGTTGGATGAACAAGGACCCAAAAATAAAAGTCAAGCTGAATATCACATAGCTTACTATCAAGGATCTACATAATTCTTCTCCATCCCCTCCAGACTAGTTTCTTGAACATGCAAATTTAATGATATGTAATCCATCTCTCTGGAATCATTACCCCTGTCCTAGTCATTTCAGGCTATTTTGACAAGATATAGGACTTACAAACAATAGAAATGTATCTCCTATGGATCTGAAGTCTATGAGGTTCCTAATAAGAGTAAACAAAGATAGGGTGCTTTCTGACTTATAGATAGCGCCTCCTAGCCATAGCCTCACATGGTGGCAGGTGAATTATCCTTAGAATTTTTATAAGGAAAAAATGACTATCTTTATTAAAACTAGTAAAGGAAATAAATGTATAGTCTGGTAGGGATAGAATGGAAATGTAAAGGGGGAAGTGAAGCACCAGAATACATAGTGCACATGTGCATGTGTCCCCCTAGCCAACACAACATGAATATGCATGGCCATTCTGATCACTTTCATAGTAGCTAGCCATGGCTCTGTCCTTCTTAGAAGATAGTATTTTGGAAACCCCTTACCCCATCCACTGGCTCTTACACTCTTTCTACCTCCCCTCCCACAATTTCCCTTGAGCCTTAAAGGAATGATATGCTTTTCTTGTCTAAAGCTGAACCCTTAAACGTCCTTTATTCTCAGCATCTTGTGCAGCTATGGGTCTTTGCATTTATCTCTTTTTACTGCATGGATAGGCTTTTCTATTTAAAGTTAAGAGAGTCTTGAGAGCTTAAGCATAAGTATTTAGGAGGTGTTTTTTTATATAACAAACCTCAAATTCAGTTAAAGAGTGGTGGTTGGTTACCACCATAACAGTAATGCCACCAATTACATCAATGGACACATCTCTTCTGGAGTGTTGGTATAACCCTTTATAGAGTTCTCAGCTAGACTATCACTGTCTTCATTACACGGCAACCTGCAGAGCAGCATCCAGGACCATGAGAGCCAGGCAGCAGGAAGGAATCTTCTAGCTCAGTTTCAGATTGATTTCTCTATACTGTGCATCTTAGGTATATGGATTTCACAGAATTTGGGGTCTTGCCAATTGTTCTAGTGGGTAACCAAGAAAAATTGTAATAGCTTGTATTGTTTTGGGTGTCTATTGATTTCTCTGACCAATGATTTCCAAAACAGTGTCCTATACATAGCACTGGGGTTTTTGTTTAGTAACCTATTGATTTTAGGACCTACATTGTCTAATCTTGTAAGGGATCTGCCTTTTCAAACTCTGCAAACCTCATTCTTAAGTGTTCTATTCTCATGGCCAAACCATAGCCCAAAGAATCTAGCTGGTGATAATAATCAGCTCAGGGGTTTAGAATTCCAACACAAATCTTTAGAGGACATAAGCATTCAGGTCATCCATAGCACCTTCTCTCTGGTCCCCTCTATAGAGTCCCTACTAGAAAACCTCAAAACCACATGACAAGTCATGTTCAAGCCCAGAATCACAAAGTACGTAAGCTTCATTGATTTGTATGGGTTGATTCCACCCTGCTGTGGCAAGCTGTACTTCATTCTGTGTTTTATGAACCATGTAGGAGTCTGGGCTGAGAAAAGCACACAGTCTTTGGAAACAGAAAGACCAGGGTATGCCCTGTCACCCCTCTTAGTAATTCCTTTTAATTGAACAAGATATCTAACCCTACTGGGCTTTGAAATAACAATTTTGGAGTTTGAAAACCACCAAAACCATTATGAGAATATGTTTTCATTTTAATCCCAGGTGTGGGCTATGGGGCTATATCAGATTTCCCACAGCATTATATTAATCCTACTGATCCATAAGCATGGGAATCTTTGCATCTTCTTACAGCTTCTTCAATTTCTTTCTTCAACGTCTTTAAGTTTTTATCTCTCAAGTCTTTCACTTGCTTGGTTAGCATTGTCCCAAGTTTTATATTATTTGAGATTTTTGTGAAAGGAGTTGTCTCCCTGATTTCTTTCATTCATATCTGGAAGGGCTACTGATTTTTTTTTTTTTAGTTATTTTGTATCCAACTACTATGCTAAAAGTGTTTAACAGCTGTAGGAGTTTCCTGGTGAGATTTTTAGAGTCACTTATGTTACTATTATATCATCTGCAAATAATGAAACTTTGACTTCTTCCTTTCCAATTTGTATCCCCTTGAGCTCCTTCAGTTGTCTTGTTGCCATAGCTAAAACTGCAAGAACTTTACAGAATAGTTATGGAGAGAGTAGATACCCTTATCTTGTTCATGATTTTAGTGGAATTGCTTTGAGTTTCTCTCTATTAAGTTGATGTTAACTATGGTCTTCTTGTAAACTGTGTTTATCATGAGGTGGAATTTGATTTTGTCAAGGGGTTTTTCTGCATCTAATAAGATGATCATGGTTTTTCTCAGCTTGTTTATTTTAGTAAATTACGTTTACTAGTTTTCATACATTGAACCATCCCCACATCTCTGGGATGAAGACTACTTGATCATGGTGGATGATCTTTTTGATGTGTTCTTCGATTTGCTTTGCAAGTATTTTATTGAAATTTTTGCATCTATGTTCATAAGAGAAATTGGTCTGTAATTCTCTTTCTTTGTTGAGTCTTTATATGGTTTGGGAATCAGGGTAATAATAGCCTCATAAAATGATTTGAGTGATATTTCTTCTGTTTCTATTTTGTGTAATAATTTGAGGAGTATTGGCATTAGCTCTTCTTTAAATGTCTGGTAGAAATCTGAGCCATCAGACCCTGGGCTTTTTTATTTGGGAGACTTTTAATGACTGCTTCTATTTCACCTAAATAGAAGAGGATGAAGCTCTGTTTAAATCACCACTTATCTAATCTTGATGTAACTTTGGTAAGTGATATATATATATATATTTGGTAAGCAGTATATATATATATATATATATGTGTGTGTGTGTGTGTGTGTGTGT
>JADRCH010000027.1:21671985-21713741 GCA_019843965.1 Rhynchomys soricoides
TGTTTTTAAAGTATGTCCTTATAATTCTCTGGATCTCTTGTGTCTATTGTTATGTCTCCCATTTTATCTCTAACTTTGTTAATTTGGATCTTCTTTCTCTGCCTTTTAGTTAATTTGGATAAGGGTTTACCAATCTTATTGATTTTACTGGAAGAACCAACTCTTGTTTCACTGAATCTTTGTATTGTTGTTGTTTCAATTTTATTGATTTCATGCCAGAGTTTGGTTATTTCTTGCCATTTACTCCTTTAAAGTATGATTTATTCTTTTTGTTCCAGAGCTTTCAGGTGTGCTGTTAAAATACTGTATGGGATCTCTCTATTTGCTTCCTTAATTTATTTATTTACCTATTTTACATCCCATTCACATCCTTCCTCCCCTCTCTCCTAGTCCCACCCTCACACACCTCTTCCTCCCTTCCCCTCTTCTCCTTCTTCTTTGAAAAGGGAAGGCCCTCCCACAGGTACCAACCCACCCTGCTTTTAACATCAAGTTAAAGCAGGACTAGACTCATCCTCTCCCACTGAGGCCAGATAAGATAACCCAGCTAGGGGAAAGGAATTTAAAAGGAGGCAATAGAGTCAAAGTCAGCCCCTGATCCACTTGTTAGGGGACCCACGTGGAGACCATATTGCATATCTGCTACATACATGTAGGAGGCCTAGATCCGGTCCATTCATTCTCTTTGGTTGGTGGTTCAGACTCTATGAGCTACTGTGGGCCCAGGTTAGTTGACTCTGTAGATCTTCTTATGGTGACAGTGACCCCTCCAGCTCCATCAATCATTCTCCCATTCTTCCACAAGTCCTCCCAAGCTCCACCTAATGTTTGACTGTGGATTTCTGCATCTGTTTCCATCAGCTGTTGGATGAAGCCTCTCAGAGAACAGTTATCCTAGGCTTCTGTCTGAAAGCACAGCTGAGTACCATTAATAATGTCAAGGGTTGGTTCTCTGTCTTGGGAAGTATCTCAAGTTGGACCAGTCATTGGCTAGCCATCTCCTCAATCTTTGTTTCATCTTTATCCCTGTATATCTTACAAACAGGAAATTTGGGGCCAAAGATTTTGTGGGTAGGTTGGTATCCCCTTCCCTCCACCAGAAGTTCTGCCTGGCTATAGGAGGTGACCACATCAGTCTCTATATCTCCCGCTGCTACAAATATCAGCTATTGTCACCCCCATAGACTCCTGGCAACCTCCCCTATCCCAGATCTTTAATTGCACCCTCCCTACTGCTGCTGATTTCTCTTCTCCCTCCCAGCCCTTTCAGCAGATTCCCCCACACCCCACACAAGATCCCTATCCCATTCCCCTCTCTACCCCCCCCTCCTGCCCAGTTATCCCACTCCATCAACCTCAGGTGCCTATTTTATTTCCCCTTCTCAGTGAAATTCAAGAATCCCCCACCTTGGGCCCTCTTTGTTACTTAGCTTCTTTGGCTGTGGATTGTATCATGGTTATCCTGTACTTTATGACTAATATCCACTTATAATTGAGTGTATACTATGAGCATCTTTCTGAGTCTGGGTTACCTCACTCAGTATGATATTTTCTAATTCTATCTATTTGCCTGTAAATTGCATAATGCCTTTAATTTTTAATAGCTGAGTAGTATTCCATTGTATAAATGTTCTATGCTTTCTTTATCCATTCTTCAATTGTTTCCATTTCTGGCTTCTATGAACATAGTTGAGCAAGTGACTTTGTGGTATTGTGGAGCATATTTTGGGTATATGCCCAGAGTGGTACAGCTGGGTCTCTAGGTAAAGCTATCACACATACACCCCTTTATTTTTTTATGTAGGCCCTTAGTGCTATGAACTTTCCTTTTAAAACAACCATCATTATGTTTTATAGGTTTGGGTATGCTGTGTATTCATTTTCATTCAGTTCTAGAAAGCCTTTACTTTCTCTTAATTTCTACCTTGACACATTTTTCAGTTACTGATGAGTTGTTCAATTCCCATGGATTTGTAAGCTTTTTGTTGCTTCTGTTACTGTTGATATCCAGCTTTAATCAATGGTGGTTAGATAGAATACAGGATGTTATTTCAATTTTCTCATATCTTTTGAAGCTTTCTTTGTGTCTGAGTATGTGGCCAGTTTTGGAGAAAGTATCATGAGCTACAGAGAAAAAGATTTATTCTTTTGTGTTTGGGTGAAATGTTCTATAAATATCCATTTATAAAGGTCCACTTAGTGTATAGTGTCAGTTATCTTCAGCATTTTTCTCTTTAGTTTTTGTTTGGATGACCTGTCTTTTGGCAAGAGTGGATCATTGAACTCTCCTACTATCAGTGTGTGATGGCAATATATGATTACACTGTAGTAGTGTTTCTTTTACAGACTTGGATTCCCTTGTGTATGATGCATAAATGTTGATAATCTTGGTGGATTTCTCCTTGGATGAGTATGGAGTGTCCTTCCCTATCTCTCTTGATTAATTTAGATGTGCAGTCTAATTGTTTCTGATGCTAAAATGGCCACAGCAGCTTGCTTCTTGGGTTCATTTGCTAGAAATATATTTCCCATTCTTTTATGCTCAGGCAATGTCTATCTTTGATGTGAAGATATTTTTCTTGGATGCAGCACAATGATGGATCCTGTTTTTACATTTATTTGGTTAGTCTGTGTCTTTTTATTGGGGAATTGATACCATTGGTATTGAGAGATATCAATGAGCAGGTTTTGTTGATTACTATGATTTTGTTTCAGTGGTGGTGGTGGTGGTAGTGGTGGTGGTGCTAGTGGTCTTGGTGTATACATGTGTGATTGTGTATGTGTTTGTATGAATGTTGTGAATTTGAGTGTGTCTAAGTGTGTGTGTGTGTGTGTGGTACATGTGTCTGTGTGAACATGTCTAAGTATATGCATGTGAATACACATGTATAATGTGTACACAGCATGCACACATACACTCAAACTAATACATTGATGATGCTGCCATTCTGTGGAGATCTCCCAGACCACTCTGCTAGCTGAGTGCAAACACATGTTCTAGAGTATAGTGCAGGGCCTGACCAAGAAGCCTTGTGCAAGAATTAAACCTCAGTACCAGCTGTGCATTTCACAGGTTACTTGACATTCTGGTGAAAGATGTTATAAATTATGTATTCTCTCAATTCTCATAGTTAAATGAGAGATAATACAATGTTAGATCTTTTCATGAAAAGGGAGCATAATTTAGGAGGCATGCTTGGGAAGTGTGGGCATGTGTGGCCTGGGGAACCAGCTTGGAGCAAGAGTAAGATTGAGGCCTGTACACAAGCTTGAAAATCTCATTCTGAGATTGGCAGGAGTTAGGACTGCTCACTCCCTGCTCCAGTGCACGACCTCTACCTCTCCTACTCTGAGGACAGTCTTTGACCAAATTACAGGTTCAGCTTCCTCTCTCCCATAAAAATCTGCCAGAAAGGTTCTTGGAATTCTTCTTCATGTAAATGAAGCATTCCCAGAACCTCAGCCCCAGCCAATAAAGTACACCTACCCTGAAAATCTCCACTCACTCCCCAAGGTCTGTTTAGTCCTTGTTCACCACAAGTAAAGCTAAGCTGTCTCACTGAAGATGTTCCTGGAAGTCATTCCATTGTATTCATGGCCATCCACACCCTTCCCCCGCCTCTGCTCCCCTCACCCTCATGAGCTGGTAGCCGACAATCTCCAAAGATGGAGAGACCCACAGGGAAGCATCTAACAAGCACGAAAGGACATTCTTTTACATTTTATTTTTACAGAGGACACTTACCATGGAGCACAACATGCTTCAAAGAATTTTTACTACCAGACCTTTGTACCACAATTTAGGGATCCTGAGAGCAAAAACATTAGCTCCTCCTTTCCTGGTATCTTTAGTGAAAGTTAATTTTTCTTTACAGGCTCTTGTACTTGGTAATATTGTCTGAATAAAATCTAGTGCCTCAGTAAGGTAAAAATTGTCTTATGGAACGAGTAAATTCCATGCAGTAGAATGTGGACTTTGAGCTTCCTGTCCTCTGCTGATTGCTTTTGCTTATTTGACCTTTTAACTACTAAGATTTTATACTCCAACATGAAAAAATTAACTACTTAACATGTCTCGATAAAATATTGTTATGTTTACCTAGTAAGAGTCAAATGCAATAAAATACTACATTGTATTAATTTCTTTTTCTATTCGTCTGGAAAAATTGAATTAAGCCAAGTCAAATCTCTGATTGAACATACAAGCTAATAAACTTCTACCTTTATCAGATTTCCAATGTCATGGAATCAAAACATGGATGCCCCTTCATTGTCAAATTATTTATCCAAAGGTGCTGGCATCGGTACTTAAAGTGAACTGATAACTTTGGGGATGGAAAATATGGAAGATTAAATGTAACTCTTTGCTGATTTGATTGATGAGAATACAGGTCCTATGTTCTCCTGCCTGAAGGTGAAACCCAGCTATGTTCATGGCTTTGCAGATAGGAAAATTTATGTAGATTTTCTATGATTCTGCTTCACGATCAGAGACAGAAATAGCAATAAGGATGTTAGAGAGGATAAAATGAATTAGCACATCTAAGTACTCAATCCAGTAGCTTGTAAGTGATGTGCTGCCACATAAATAAAAAACTTAAGTTATTCCCTTTGTGATGAATTCTAAATTAATAGAGGTATATAAGGAACAAGAAAAATCACTATTTCTAGCATTATTTTGCTAGCTACTTTTATTGCCTTCAGTCACATTAGTTTCCCATCTCTTCAAGGTATGGAAGGTTGCTGCCTCCTCCCTTACAAAGGCAGCAACAATACAAGTGACTCTGAGCAAGCAAATCTCATTGCTTCTCTTTCTTTTTAATCATTCTAATTATTTCGGAAGAAAACCTTAGCTAATCTTGGAGGAAAGACTTAATACACACTTCCCCTGGTCTCCTGTGGTGTTAGAGGGGCTATGGAGAGCTGCAAAGCCTAAAGGTGTGAAGAATGAAGTGCAAATATGGCTTTAAGGTCCATAACTTTCTGGAGACCCAGTGAGATGCTGGTCCTGTCATCCTGGAGGGATGTGAAACAGTGCAGCTATGGATGAAAGTCCAGGGAATGTGCAACATTCCTGACCACCCACGCACAGTAATCACTCACTCAAATGGTCTGTCCTATCTCCACCTTCCTCCCAAAGTTCTGCATTTTCTCCTATTGCCTAGAATGGTCTTATTTCTCCACAGAAAAGTCTTCTGTGATCAATCTAGCTTCTAGAAGAGCTAGCATGACGAACACCCAATAAATAGTAATAAATAAATTATCTATTTCTTCACGGAGCCAAGCAATATGTAGTCCAAAGACCCAAAACATACAAACCAATAAGTAAGGTTAATTTAAGGTTTTATTTCACCCAAGTAAGAATGGATATTATAAATAAACACAGTGCTGGCAAAGACATGGTTAAAGAACACTCATTCACTGCTAAGGGGAATGCAAACTCAACCAGCCACTATACAAATAAGCATGGAGATTTCTTTTAAAACTAAAACTGCCATATGACCCCCATATACCACTCCTGATCATATACCTGATGAGGTTTATATCCTTCTACAGAAACACCTGCACGTCTATCTCCACCTGGGGATCCATCCTATATACAGTCATCAAACCCAGACACCATTTTGCATGCCAAGAAATGCTTGTTGAAAAGAGCCTGATCTATCTGTCTTCTGAGAGAGGCTCTGCCAGAGCCTTACAAATACAGAAGAGGATGCTCGCAGCCAACCATTGGAGACAGAGCACAGGGTCCCCTATGGAGGAGTTAGAGAAAGGACTGAAGGAGCTGAAGGGGTTTGCAACCCCATAAGAACAGCAATATCAACCAACCAACCCCCCCCCCCCCAGAGCTCCCAGGGACTAAACCACCAACCAAAGAGTACACATGGAGGGACCCATGGTTCCAGTCACATATGTAGCAGAGGATGGCCTTGTCAGGCATCAGTGGGAGGAGAGGCCCTTGGTCCAATGAAGGTTGGATAGATGCCCTGGGGTAGGGGAATTCGAGGTTGGGAGACAGGAGTGGGTGCGTGAGTAAGGGAACATCCTCATAGAAGCAGAGGGAGGGAGTGGGATAGGGGGTTTCCGGGAGGGGGGCGGGAACAGTGAAAGAGGATAACATTTGAAATGTAAATAAAGAAAATACCCAATAAAAAAAATTTAATTTTTTAAAAAGTTAAGGTTCATCTATAAAATTAAGTAAAATAAAAAAAAAGAAAGAGAGAGAGAGAGAGAAAGAAAGAAAGAAAGAAAGACAGTGATGTACTTCCTCCTGCAAAGCTCTGCCTACTAAAAGTCCCATAGAGCTTCTAAACAGCGCCACCAGCTGGTGACCAAGTGTTCAAACACATTAATTTACGGAGTCCTTTTTTTTTTTTTTTTTTTTTTTAAGTTTTTCATACTTTATATACATTTCAAATGTTTCCCCTTTCCAGATCTTCCCCTTGGAACCTCCTTATCCCCTCCCCCATTCCCCTGCCTCTATGGGGGTACTCCCCCACCCACCCACTCTCGTCTTCCCTCCTTGGCATTCTCCTCTACTGAGGGATCTAACACCCTTAGGCCCAAGGGCCTCTCCTCCCACTGATGGCTAACAAGACCCTCCTCTGCCACATATGTGGCCAGCACCATGGGTCCCTTCATGTGTATTCTTTGGTTGGTGATTCAGTCACGGAGGCCTTTTTTACATTCAAACCACGATAGTTTTGGGGAACTATTTAATCTCAGTGTCTTATATGAAGTATTGGATTACGCTGCTCTAATGCTAATGCCACTTTATTCTTACCCATTCCGCATCACAAAGCAGTAATTCCTACACCCCCTTCCTTCTCTCCCCACTTCTGTCCTTTGTTCATCCTCTCTCCTCCAAGAGTGGCGCAGCAATTTCTACCCAATCTGATCTCTTCCTGCCTCTTTCATCCCTATTTTCAAATTTTCAGTACTTATCAACTGCTCTGTGGCTCACACATGCTTAAGAGGAGTGAGCCACAGAAGAGGTTAAGACCAGCATTGTGTCTTAGAAGTAGGAGTCTAAAGTAATTGACTTCAAGTAAACACTTTCCCACCATGAAGCCTATTATAGAAATGAACAAAAATGCAGAGTAAAAAAATTAAAGATAATCTTGCGTTTTAGAGAATTAGCCATATTTGACTCACAAATGTCACATTTAAGTGAAAGGACCTGCAATTGAAATAGGAAATTATAATACAAGAAAAAAAGAAATATACTGAATAGAAGGTTGTTTATGAACATTTTTATAAGACAAATAAAATTTTTTTGCAACAATGTGCTAATAAATACTTATGACAATGATAGAAATTCACTAAGATATGTGGATGTGTGCATATACATGTGTGTGTGCAGTGTTAAAATTTCTCATAACAAAAACTACAGAGGGCAATATTTTCTTGGCTGGAAGAAACATACAGAAAGTGATTCTCAAAAGTAGATTCACCATCCCCCCCCCCCAAACAAATGGGGACAGGAGTCTCAAAAAGAAAATACATGAGTACTTCTTATTAACTGTAGAAAATGAATTTCAAATGTTTCCACATGGCTGATAAGTGAATTTCGAGGGCTGTCTGAGCTCGGAAAGGGCCAGTCACTGACTGGGGTCTGGAGATAAGTTCGTACAGTTTCAATAATCAAGATTTTGTGCCAGGTGCTAGACTGAGCAATATCTCATTTTCTTCTCCAGACTTCGGCTGTCCACACTATTAATATCTCCACTTAAGAAAAAGTGGATGTTTTGAGAGCTATGCATCCATGAAATCTCAACAATATGGTTACCTAGATAAGACCTTTGTGGTGGCAATACAAGATAGCATACCAACACATGTGGAAGAAATTTCTCAAGGTCTTAGATGAAGAATTGTAGCCAATAGATGGCTGCTGAAAAAGAATCAGTCTTTTCCAGGGACAATCTAGCTATCCAATCTCCATAAGTCAGCCTTGACACATATGGATACAATCAGCACTAAATGGAAAAACACTAAATGCAAGTCAGTAGGTTGTATTTATCTATACGTATATGACATATGTATACAACAATAATAATTAAATAAAAAGTCATGATTTTGAGAGGGAGTACACAGGAGAAGTGGAAGGGGAAGAGAAGGGTGGACATGGTGTAAATACAGTACTCTTGTTTGAAATTCTCAAAACGGTTTTAAATTTTTAAATGGAAAAAAAAAAGACAAGCAGCTTCTCTAAGATCACACAAATAATAAAGCGTGAACTACTCTTCCGTGGTGTGCCATAATTCAACGAAAGGAACTGATTTTTGCCTCATTAAAACGTTCCCACTAATATTTTTGCCAGAGTTGACAGCAATTATATCTTCTATTTTGTTAAACTTTATCATTTCAGAAGAACTATACTACAAAACCATTTTAGTATTCAGCATAGACTATTAGTCTTGGACAGGGATTCAAATAATCGAATTTCTAGGTTTCTATGTAGTTGTTCTGCAGTGAGATACACAATGAAAATGCTCTCATCCAAAAGAAAAATAACAGTAGCTAAGAATTATTAAGTATCACTTTCTAGGTATTGGCCTGATAACTTTAAGCTCATTAACTGAAGATGTTTTAATATTCATAACAATAGTAAAAGCCTATAAAACAAGTGATACTGTTATAGCCAGTGCATACAGGTAAAAACTAAAAATTTGCTTTATTAAAAATTTTCTGGGCCGGGCAGTGGTGGCGCACGCCTTTAATCCCAGCACTTGGGAGGCAGAGACGGGCGGATTTCTGAGTTTGAGGCCAGCCTGGTCTATAGAGCGAGTTCCAGGACAGCCAGGGTTATACAGAGAAACCCTGTCTCAAAAAAACAACAAAAAAGAAATTCTGGGAATTTCATACGTGACTGCATATGTGTTTCGGTCAAGCCACCCACACTCTCTACCCTCCAACCCATAACTACACCATTTCCCCTTCCAACATCGTGAACTCTTTAAAAACCCACTGAGTCCACTCTGTACTTCCGGTATGTACATGGGAATAGGATCACTCACTGGAACTTGGGACTCGCCCTCCCCCGGAAGTTCTCAGTGGTTGTTCAAAGGTTTGCTGACAGTGCAAACCGACATGGCTACTGTGGAAATAGAGAGATAACTAATATGGAAATGTGTCCTAAAAGGAAAAGATCTTGAAAATATGTGATCCCTAAAAGAAAAGAAAAGCAATCTGAAAGATCAAAAGAAGCGCCACTCAGCTGGGGGTGGGATTTCAAGTCCAAGCTCCACATCTATGCTAGAATTTTGGATGGCTGAATCTTGTGAAGATCTTGCGTATGAAGTTATAGCCATTGTGGGTTTATGTGCCCGATGTCCCTGGCCTCAGCCGAAAAGATGGTTTCACAATTGTCCTCTGCTACTTCTGACCTCCCCTTCCGTGAAGATCCCTGAACCTGTGGGGGAGGATTTGTAATACAAATACCCTATCTAGGGCTGAGCACTCCACAGCTCTTATTTTCTTCAGGTTCTCCAGTTGTAAGTTTCTGCATTATCTACCAGCTACTGCAAAAAGAAGTTTCTCTGACAAAGATTGAGAGCTGCACTATTCTATGAGTAACATGTAAGTATTCAGAAGGCAGCTTCATATTATATCCATTTAGCCAAATAATGGTAATTACTTTGTTCCAAGGCCTATAACCTAACCAGCCATTAGTTCTTTGGCTGGATAACTGAACAAAGCATGAGTTCTACCTTGTGGAACAGGCCTTAAAATTCCAACCAGGAAGTGGTTGGTTACTCCTAGGACATTTGTGTCACTATTATACTAGTGGGCATTTCTTTCCAAGATGGTTTTTATTGTAGCTTGCAAGGTTCACAACACAGGTAGGTAAAACTATTGGTAATTTTTCTCCCCTCGTAGCATGAATAGCAGCTCCTTGGCAGTGTAAAAGCTAATCATAAGCAATGAAATTTCCAGGTCAGTACTACCTTGATTTCTCCCTCAAATAGTGTCTTAAGCAATAGAGTCTTCACACCAAGCTCTGGAAGGTAACCTGGAGCAATGGTAGAAGCCTGGTTTGAGGGTCTATGGGACTCCACTGGCCAACAATCTAAAACGTAAGATAATCCATGTTTGACACTGGGCTTTTACTTAATAGTCAATGCATCTGGAAGATATATTATCCTCCCATAAAGAATAATTGTGTTTAAATACTTTTATTTTTGTATATATTTTAGGAAACTTCCACAATAATATATTTATAAATATGGCATTCTCAAGTCCTTGGTGTTGGTGAGAGTGCAAACTAGCACCACCATTATGGAAAGTGAGAGATAACTAACATGGAAATGTGCTTTTAAAAAAAAAATCTTGGAAAATATGTGATCCCTAAAAAGATAATAAAAACAAGCTACAAGATCAAAAGAAACATTTTAGAAAAAATCGCCATACACAGCATTATATGTAGAGCATTTATTCTAATATATTAAAACATTTATTATAAATGAAAACAACTTTTATGGTATATTTTTCTCACTTGAAAGAATTGCCAAGTATCCTCTCTGCTTGCTAAAATATCATAGCCAAACTTTAAGTAAAATGAGTGTTCACAGCCAATTAACTCAAAAAATTTTAATCTCTGAAAATTAATACCACATTAAGCAGAAAAAATCAGACTCAAAAGACAAATATTCTGTTTTCCCTTACACACATAATCTATATTAAAAATAAGAACAGAGAAGTTTCTTTTTTAAGTGGTCATCAGTTAATCCACAGACTCACAACTGCTCAAAGTACTGTGACTCTTCAGTGCTCAGCTCTAAATATGACATCTATATCACACACATACACACACACACACACACACACACACGATGCACATACACACATGCACGCACATACTCGCATGTACATACACACACATGTGCACACACACTTGCATGCACATGCACACACATACACACACGCAAATGCACACTGCCCAGGGAACATATAGTAAAGTGAGCAGAAATAGCCTGAGAGGTGGAGAATAGGGAAGAGTGCCATGAAATGCTGTCTTCTGGACATAGCATGGCCACTGCTCCTGTAATAGCTATTGTACCTATACAAGATCTACACAAAATCAAGCCCATCAGCATTCCGGAATGGAAGATGGAGGGGCTAAGCAGCCTGGCAGTTAATATCTTCTGAGGAAGAGGGACTCATTTTAGGGGTGTAACCATCGGTATGTTGCTGTGGTGGTTTGAGGGGGTGGCACTGTTAGGAAATGTAGCCGTGTTTGAGGAAGTGTGTCACTGTGGGAGTAGGCTTTGAGAGACCTTTCTACTAGCTGCCTGGAAGCTTATTTTCTTCCGGCTGCAGTCAGATGAAGATGTAGATCTCTCAGCTCCTACATCACCATGCCTGCCTGGATGCTGCCACGCTTCCTGCCATGATGACAATGGACTGAACCTCTGAACCTGTAAGCCAGCCCCAAATAAATCTTGTCCTTATAAGAGTTGCCTTGGGCATGGTGTCTCTTTGCAGCAATGGAAACCCTAACTAAGACAGTTGCTCATGCTCTTGTAAACAGCCACATGCCCATTCACACAAGTAACCTAACTAAACTCAGTGGATCATAGCTAAAAAGACATGAAAGTAAGAAGATATCCCAGGAGAGTATGTCAGGGAAGATTCCAGAGGGAGTAGGAAGGATGTAAGAGGGGGTAGCAGGGATAGGAATGATTAGAACACTGTGTGTGTGTGTGTGTGCGCGTGTGTGTGTGCATGTGCGTGTGCGTGTGTATATGTGTGTGTATGCATGTGTGTGTGCGCGTGTGTGTGTGCATGTGCGTGTGCCTGTGTATATGTGTGTGTATGCATGTGTGTGTGCGCGTGTGTGTGTGTGCATGTGCGTGTGCGTGTGAGCGTGCGTGTGCGCGTGCACGTGCGCATGTGCGTGTGTGTGTGAACTGATAAGTAGAAAAATTACTTGGGAAAAGGGAGACCATGGGGAAGACAAAGCAGGAACAGGAGAAGGTAGTGCAGAAGATGAACATGATCAAAGTATGTGATATTCATGCATACCAATGCCACAATAAAACCCATTTTTTTTCAATTAGTATATACTAATGAAAAGATCTCTGGAAATCATTACAGGAAAAGAAAATCCATACATGTCACAATTAGAGACAGGGAGGCTAAAGAAAAAAGACCTTGCACAGGTGCAACGTGCGCGTGTGATGGTTTCTGGGGACTCAGAAGTGCTCGGTACTTCACAGCCGCCTTGTTCAAGTTCATCTGTTTAAGAGGCACTAAGGAACCCCGGAATGAGATTTAAACATTAGTGATCCTGCTCTGTGCCTGCCCCCTGCTGACTGTGTGTGACTCTGAGCAGACCCCTATGGTCCTGTCCCTCGCCATCACACAGGGCTGGCGTACAGATTAAATAAGGCTGTGTGTTAGAATTTTCATTGCCAGCTATACATTTCCACACAACCTGAGGTTTCATTGTTAATTCCAGCCATTGCACTTTTAAGAAAGGGTGAACAATTAAAATTTGAACTTCTTTTAAGATATAGAACATTTATTGACAGTTGGAAAACTATACTTGCAATCAAATTGTATTAAATATTACAGAATAAGCATGACAAGGAAAGCATTAGAAACTCATATCAGAGATTGAGCTCAAAGTCAGACTTGTCTACTTGTAGCACCCAAAGAGAAGTTTAAAACAAGCAACCTGGGCTTCTATATAATAGACCTTTACTTATTCTCTACATGTGGCAAATGCCATAAAAGTAGCTGCCCCCTTCCGTGATTTTGTTCCCTGTCATTTCACTTGCCCAGAATCAACTGCAGGTTGAAAGACTACATGAGAGATTTCTTAAAGTCAATACTTCACAATTTACAATTGTGTTCTAGGAAGCATGTTAACCCTTGTGCTGTCATCCATCCATCCTGCTCCATCCACTCAGGGCAAAAATCATCTCCTTGCCCTGTGTTTGTCTCACTCTATGCCACCTCCCTCCATGAGTCACTGAGTCCCCATCCCAGTTCTCAGATCAACTATGGTGGTATCCCTGGGCTTGACCTTGATGTAGTTGCCAAATGTCACAGTGCTGACTGCATTCACTTCTCTCCTCGCATAGCCATCCCTTCATCTTATGCTATCACAAGAAAGAGGAGACATGCAATAAAATAAGCCATGTCTAAAGAAAGTGGCCACAGTCAAAGAATTTTCATCCTACTGTCTGGTTATCATCATTCCATGCCACTAGTAATTATGGCTATTAGGACTTTATTGCCTAATTAATGAATTGAAATTTATCATAGATATAGGAAAAGTACAGTGCATTTTTGATGGTGCCAACTTCAAACACACACTGTGGGGCTTAGGACCCATCCTCTGCAGATAAGGGGAGGTTACTGTGCTAGTGATCTCCTCAAATTAGAAGCATCTTTTTCTGTCTTAGACTGGAATTATTATGAATCACTATTTATGTATTTAAATGGTTGGAGTCTTGTAATTTTCCAAACTGAATGTTACAGCTTTCAGTTTCGCAAATTTACAGAGCAGAGAGACATACTTACAATTTGTGGCTCTCTCAGATACAATATCCGTTCTCAGAATCTGGTGCACCAAACTACTTGCAAAATACTACCTTACTTTTTTCAGTTGTATGGCAAGAAGGAGGAGGAGAAGGAAGAGGAGGAGGAGGAGGAGGAGGAGGAGGAGGAGGAGGAGGAGGAGGAGGAGGAGGAGGAAGAGAAGGAGAAGAAGAAGGAGGAGGAGGAGAAGAAGGAAATACCATCATTTGGTATTAAAATGCCATGCTTGTGTGGAACAAAGTCTGAAAATGGGAAGACCAAAGTACAGTAAGTAGAGTGCTTTGGATAAGAACAGCTCCCATAGGCTCAAATATGTGAATGTTTAGTTATGAGGGAATCGCACTACTTGAGAAAGATTAGGTGTGGCCTTGCTGGAGGACATGTGTCACTGGGAGGGGGATTTTGAGGTTTCAAAATCCAAGCAAGTGGTTTCTCTCTTCCTACTGCCTTCTAATTTGAATGTAGAACTCATGGCTACTTCTCCAGCACCATATCTGCCTGTGTGTTACCAAGAGTCCTGCCATGATGATAATGGACTAAACCTCTGAAACAGAAAGCAAGCCCCAACTAAATGCTTCTTTTTTATAATGAGAGTTCCCTTGGTCATGATGTCTCTTCAAGGCAACTGAATACTGTCTAATGTATACGATCATATCATCCACAAATAGTGATACCTTGACTTCTTCCTTCCCAGCTTATATTTCTTTGACCTCCTTTTGTTTTCTAGTTGCTCTAGCTGGAACTTCAAGTACTATATTAAAAAAATAAAGAAACAGTGGGCAGCCTTGTCTTGTCCCTAATTTTAACAGGATTGCTTCAAGTTTCTCTCCATTTAATTTGATGTTGGCTGTTGACTTGTTATATATTGCTTTTATTATGTTTAGGTATGGGCCTTGAATTCATGATCTTTACAAGACTTTTAACATGAAGGAGTATTGTATTTTGTCAAAGGATTTTTCAGTATCTAATGAGATGATCATGTGGTTTTTTTTTTTTCTTTGAGTTTGTTTATGTAGTGGATTACATTGATGGATTTCTGGGTATTGAACCATCCCTGCATCCCTGGGTTGAAGCCTACTTGATCATGGTGAATGATCTTTTTGATGTGTTCTTGGGTTTGGTTTGCAAGAATTTTGTGAGTATTTTTGAAGCGATATTCATAAATGAAATTGGTCTGAAGTTCTCTTTCTTTGTTGGGCCTTTGTGTGGTTAGGTAACAAAGTATGGAGCAGAGACTGAAAGACCATCCCGAGACCACCCCACCTTGGTATCCATGCCATCCACAGACACCAAACCCCGACACTATGACTGATGCCAAGAAGTATTTGCATACAAGAGCCTAGTACAGCTGTCCTCTGAGAGGGTCTGCCAGCACCTGACTAAGACAGATGCAGATACTCACAGCCAACCATTGGACTGGATCTGGAGACCCCAATGGAAGAGATAAGGAAGGACTGAAGGAGCTAAAGGGGTTGGCAACAGCATAGAGGGAACAACAATATCAACTGATTGGACCCCTCAGAGCTCCCAGGGACTAAACCACCAACCAAAGAGTACACATGGAGGGACCCATGGCTCCCACTACATATGTAGCAGAAGACTGCCTTATCTGGAATCAATAGAAGGGGAGGCACTTGGTCCTGTGGAAGCTTGATGCCCCAGTGAAGCGGGATGCTAGAGGGGTAAGGCAGGAGTTGGTGGGTGGGGGAGCACTCTCTTAGAGGCAAAGGGGAGGAGGAGAGGTTGGGGACTTGCAGAGGGGAGACTGGGAAAGGAGGCAACATTTAAAATGTAAATAATAAAATAATTAATAATAAAAATACTGACTAAGACAATGAGTAATCATAGTAATGTCCCTGTTTCACCTACATGGATGTCATAAATTCTTTAAAAGTGGGAGAAAATGAAAAAACGGGCTTAACCATGGATTTTAAAAAAGAAAGAAAGCCTTTATCTTATTCTAACTCCCAGACTCTTATGCACTTCTGAGTAAGATACAAACTACACTAAGGAGTAATAAGAAAAGAGCAAAGGAGAAACTTGACCTTCCAAGAATCCCAAAAGACCTGACAGGAAGGGATTGTGTGTCCTCTACAAATCAAGCATGAATTCTGTCTTTTGGTTATATTAACATATGGTATCAATTATCAGCCCTTCATCTGCCATTTTGTATCATTTTACCAGTATTTTTCTGGTTTTATATGCATTTTTTTAGCTTTTTAATTTTTGTTTATTTGTGTGGGGGAGTGCCTGTATCATACATGGAGAGGTCAGAGGACAACCTATGGAAGTCAGTTCCCCCCTTCTGCTATGTGGAGCCCAGGAATTGAACTCAGGTCACCAGGATTGGAAGCAAGCACCTCTGCCAGCTGAGCCATCTCACCAGACTTGACTGAGGTCTATACCTCTATCCTTGAATCTAATGTAGCTCCAAAAATGGTAGTATGTAAAACCTCAAAATGATAGAATAATTAGTCTAATCAGGTGGATATTGTAAATTCTGCTTGTCCAGTTGGCTATCTTACAGAACTACTCCTAGGAGAGAGGTCCTCATGCTCCAATGGATGATAGATTTAAAACATTTCATGGAGAAAATTGACTGGTTTTGGACACCTTGTTTTAGAAGCACAGTGTAAGACTCTGTAAGACATGCTACTTCTGGCTCACCTACCCAGGCTTCTCTAGAATGTTCAAGTCCTGTTTGTGGGGAACAGTCAGCTCCACAGGGAAGACAGTATCCAGTGTCCAGCATCCATTTGCTTTCCCCAGTCTTTGTGCAAGGGCAGAGGACCAGATTGATTACACTCTATACTTATGGCATATTGTTGCTCCGCCCAGGAAAGCCTTTCTTTTATTTTACCTTTGAATTGGTCTGTATCTGCTATTCCCTTCCTGACTTTTTATCTCCTTTTTATCTCACTGGCAAATTTTTTTTAAATGTTTGATATGTTTTTCTTTAACTGGACTACTCTTACTCCATCCTCAAGCCTCTTCCTATTCTCAGCTTCCAGTTGACAGAGGCTTGTTCTGTTCCTCACATGTGCTCACCCCCTAATGACCTGATGACCCTCAGCTACTTGACCCCCTGCTACTCATCTATTCCCTGATACATTGACACCATCGTGATTCACTGACTAGTAACCTCCTCCTAAACTCAGGGATGTAGAACAGAGAAAGGATACCCCAGCAAGACTGTCCTGGGCCTGCTAGTGATGCCTTTGGCTCCCCAGAGTCCTGCTGTCAGGGATGTTTTACATAACACATATCCAATGCCTGTGAACTCTGATAGTGACGTGTTTTACCTACTCTGATTCAAGGTGGGGAACTATGGAAAGCAAACGAAGCCCTAGGTATACAAGGTCCCCAGTAAATGTGTGTGGTTTTGACATAGGCACAGCCTCAGTCTCAGAGAGAAATACTAAAGTGCTGCTTTCTGCTCTGTGTGTATCCAGATAGTGTGTACAGAAAGTGTCTATCACGGTTTTCTCCCCTACCCCTCCTGGATGTTTATGGATGAAGACTGAAGACTGAAGAAACTGCTCTTACCAAGAGTCTCTAAACCTGGCTCCTGGCTCATCTGAATGCAATAATCCCGCTTCTCTGTTCAACTCTCTAATAAAGACACTGAGCTTTTGTAATGCTGAAGTTTCTGCATCCTAGAGCCCAGTCCACCAGATTACTAGCATCCCTATGTGTCTGTCTGTCTGTCAGTCTTTTCTTCATTCCCTTACTGTCCCAGTCAGGTCTATCTCTGAAGCCATGCTAGACACAACAGTGAAAAAAAATATGTCTTCATAGTGGCGTTGAGCTATGCCTGAGGGGAAACTGAAATGCAAATGAGACAAAACATCTGATTGGCTCGTTTGATCAATAGTAGCCTGACCCTCAAGATTTCCTATGAAGCCATAGCATGCATGCATATACTTGTGATCCAGTATGCACACAAAGTATGCCCCCAATTTTTAGGAAACATAATAGAGACTATCTCTGCACTTATGTAATGACACGAAAATCAGCCGTGTGCTGCCAAACCGGCAGTGTCCTGACATGCGCTACCTTTGTGAGCCAGTAGCAATGACCTCTACCATAGAGCAAGTTCTCCATGCCCAAAGAAATCCTGGTTTCCCGTTAGACATACTGTTCTTCGGATAGGAATTCCCATGGCAGACATGTCACCAAGTGGCTTAATATAAGACTGTTAATAACTGTGTCTCTTATGAAAAAGGTTTCAGAGTACGCGGTGCCATGGAAATTCTTTGAAACTCATTTTTAAATCTTCAATCTGGTGGTGTCAAGCAGACAAAATGTGAAGCAGCATATGTTTTTAAGTATCTCACAGCTGTCATCTAAAAACACCAAGACAGCTCTAGTGGGGCGAGCACACTCACTTCCTGCAAATAAAGGGTTGAATCCATATCTCTACACTAAAAATGCATGTGCCTGGGTATTCTTCATTTAGACATAGCACTTCTTAGCTGCAGCAGGCTTTGCAATTGCTCTGGGTACTGGCTCCATATGGTAACTCTGTGAATGGCATTTTCTGAGATAATAGCCAAAAGAGTTCTAAGCTAAGATCATGCCATATGCTGAAGACCTGCAGCTGTCGAGTCCTGCAGCTCCATGAGTTGGGAAGAGGAGATGTTGGAAACTGTCTTTTATGTGATGGGTGTTGATGGTAAATATTATCTCCACATTAGCAATGGTTAGATACTGAAACACTGAGTCACTGAACGTGGAGCCTTCCCTGGCTCCTGCCAGCAGGACATTTAGCAAAGTCTCATGCATATAGACAACAGAAAGCATTTTTTATGAAAAAGAATTTAAACCTGCTTATTTATCAGGAATAAAACTTAAAAGCCCAATACAGTGAGTCCAAAACAGAGCTCTTTGTGTTCATGATTCTCAGTAACTATTGAATGACACTAGCGATGATAATCATATCGTCCTTTGGTGCCTAGTTTAGCCATTTAAACCTCTTTTTAAAACAAATAAATATTACTGGGGTACTTTGAATGTGGTTGCATATGATATACAAGCCATCTTTAGATCATAAAGTGTTTATCTAACCAAATTTTGGGGAATGTTTGTGAAGCAAACGAGAAAAAGGAAATAGAACATCTCTAGGTCCCTCAACACATGATTAGCCAAGTCTTTTTTTTGCTTGTGTGTGTTTATGCATTTGATTTTCCAGCTCTCTCAGGGATCTGAGAAAATAGAACACTTGAGAATGTCCCACAGACATAGAAGGCCCTCTGGGTAATGCAAGGTCTATAAACTGATGCACTAGCCTTGTCTATAGATGAGGTATGAAGTACTTTTACTGGCTCAATATGGATCACGCTGTTCATAATCCTGAAATAATCCCGTATTAATAATATATAGCCAAAGTACCAAATTTTCCTTAGTTTCTTCTAATTGTAAAAGTAAATATGACCAGATAGGAATTGCTTTTCAAGAAGCTGCATCTGTAGTAGAAATGCGAAGAGAAATTGTGTGCTCCTTAAGGCTCTCCTCTGCTTATAAAGTCGCCAATAATGGGAACTCTACCCTGATGATTTTATATAACAGTGATCCAAAAGGGCCCTCAAAATACTATCAACCTATAACTCGAGGAATTTACATTCTAATACGTGAATTTTGGGGTTCACACCCAAACCTTGCAGAAATGGATGTTGTGGTTACCAGAACCTACCAGTAACTCCATAACTCCATTTTCTGACCTCTGTGGACACCAGGCATGTGGGTAATGCACAAACATACATGTAGGCAAACACTCTTACACATAAAACAAAGATATGCAATTTTATTGAAAGTATTTTTCATGCAATATATTCTGATCATTTTCCCCTTTCCCCAAACTCCGCCCAGATCCTCCCCAGCTCACAACGCACACAACTGTATGCCATTTGGTTTTTTTGGTTTTTTTTTTTTTTTTTTTTTTGCTTTAGAAAACAAATGGACAAACAAAATAAACTAAAAAAGAATAAAACATAAGAAACACAAAAACACATAGAGAAACAAAATCGGAAAACATAATATACAAGAAAAGACCAGTAAGACTAAGGAAAAAAATCTACAAAAGTAACATTGAGTCCACTTTACATTGATCATCTACTGCTGTTCATGGGACCTACCCTTAAATGTGGCTAATAAACCCAGTGAGACTCCATTAGAGAAAACTAAGTTCTCCTTTGCAAGTGGATGTCATTTGAAGACAGCATCTTGATTAGAGGTGGGAGTCCAGGTTCACTCCCCAGCACTGGGACTCAGTCTGGCTTGAGCCCGTGCAGGCCTGTGTATACTGTCACAGTCTGTATGAGTTTGTATGTGCATCAGTCCTGTTGTGTCTAGAAAACACTGTTTTCCTGGAGTCATCCATGCCTTCTGGCTCTCACAGTCTTTCTGTCTCCTCTTCCACAAAGCTCTCTGAGCCCTGGGTGGGAGGGGATAATTTTATTTTTAATAACTGCTTCTTCAATCATGTCAAGGACAAGTTAGATAAACTCTTTCATGCTTTCTCTTCAGTCCCTTTGGATGGTGTCAGAACTTGAAGTTTACGTGCATCACAGTATTGGTGCGTGAGGCAGCCTCTATTTACGTCCAGTGAGGACACATCCACCCACCTGTCTTTGGTCATCTGCCTTTATCTCCATAGCATCCATTGCTGCAAGGTTTGTCTGTGAACCTCAGAATCCAGATATGAGGAACTTCCTTCCTAAAGTCCTATGTAGATAGTGCTTTGGGGGGGTCTTTGGGATTAGTGATATGTAAAAATCATCAGGGTAGAGCTCCCATGATTCTGTTGATGGCCTTATAAGAATGGGAGCGCCCCAAAGAGCATGCACACTTTCTTACCACGTGATATCCTCCACGGTGCTGCAATGTTCTCTTAGATGTGCCAGCCTCTAGAACCATGAGCTCAATAAATCTCTATTCTTTACATATAACTAGTCTAGATATTCAGTTACAATGCACAGAAAATAGTCTAGGACACCTGCATAGTGTATGCATCTACCCTGGTCTCCGGCTTTTCAGTGTGAATCCTGTTCATGCTACTCAGCCACATCCACAATCCACTCAGGGACATTGAAGATACACGTGAGCCTTCTTCTGAGATGCAGGAGACTTAGACTGACCACACACAGCCTTGCTCTCCTCTTTGCTACCGCTTTGATGTGTCCACAAGGCTTATTATATACTCTTGTTCCGTCCACAACGCAATACATAATTCTTTCTTGCTCTTGGAATCCTCCAAACCAGTGGTTCTCAACCCTTCTAATGCTGTGACCTCATGTTGTGGTGATCCCCTCCAACCATAAAATTACTTCATTGCTACTTTGTAACTGTAATTTTCTATGGTTATTAATTGTAATGTAAATATCTGATATGCAGGATATCTGGTATATGACACCCCCCCCCAAAAGGCATCGTGATGCACAGGTTGAGAACCACTACTTCAAACCAGTCTACACTCTTGCTCATTCTCATTCAAATCTTGGTCTCACAACAAAGACTCAAGTCTGACATCGTGGTTGCAGTCACTGGCTTTGTCACTTACTATATATGTCACTTTGATTTGGTCACTTGAACTTCACGTCTCTTACTTGTTCCAACAGCAAAATGAGATCTTAGAAAGTTGTTAAGAGCAAAATGGATTAAAATATGTATAGCACATAGAATAATTTTCAACATCTAATAAGTGCTGGGCTCGGGAGTTACAATATCATTGCTTCTGATCCACAGTGAAGACTGGGGCTGGCAGTACCTACTCTCTAAGCCAGAAAATAGAACTAGCTCTCTCCTCATTTTTTTCTTTTCAATATAATGTTGATTAAATGAACACCTACTTTTGTTTTTTTATGAGCAGTGAACATTTTGTTGCATATTAGGCAAGTGAATTCAACTAAAGTACCCCAATGACCTCATTCTACCTTCCATGGCATAGGATCCCGTACAGAAGCAAGAAGCTGTATTATCAGGAAGCAGTCAGTCTTCATAAAACTGATAGTATGATCATTTGTAAAGGAAAAAAAGGGCATGGGAACAGGAAAGATTGGGTAGAGGTTGGGAGAGATGACTACAATTGGGGGACATTTTGGGAGTGAGTTAGAAACCTAACATAATGGGAACTCCATGGAATCTACCAGAGTGACCCTAGATAAGACTCCTAGTAATGGGTAATACAAAGCCTGAACCAACCATCTTCTGTAGTCAGGCAAAACTTTGAGTGAAGGGATTGGGACACCAACCTAGCCGCAAAACCTTCCCCCTACAATTTGTCCTGCCTGCAAGATGTGTGGGGTAAAGGTGCTGCAGAAATTGAGGGAGTGGCCAACCAATGACTGGTCCAATTAGAGCCATGCCACAACAGAGAGCTGACACCTGACATAGCCTGGAGAGAGACAGGAACCCTGGAATAGAACCAAACACAACTGGTGCAAAAAAAAAAAGTCAATGAAATGACTCTTAATTATATCCTGCTATACTCTTAGACCGAAGCCTAACATAATCGTCGTCAGAGAGCTTTCATCCAATGGCTGATGGAAGAAGATGCAAACCCACAGTCAAACATTAGGTGGAGCTCGGGGGGGGGGGGGGGGAGAAGAGGAGAAGGAAGGATTGTAGAAACCAGAAGGGTCAAGGACACCACAAGAAAAACCACAGAATCAACTAACCAGGGCTCACAGAGACTGAACCAACGATCATCAGGGACCCTGCATGCGGCTAACCTAGGTCCTCTGCATATATGCTATGGTTGTGTAGCTTTGTGCTCTTGTGGGACTTCGAACAGTGGGAGCAAGAGCGGTCTCTGGTTTTTTGCCTGCTTTTAGGATTCTTTTCCTCTTCCTGGGTTGCCTCGTGCAGCCTTAATATGAGGGGATTTGTATCTCCCATATTCTTTCCGTAACTTGTTATTCCATGTTTGGTTGATATCCCTGGGAGGCTTGCCTTTTTCTGAAGGGAAATGGAGAAGTTGGATCTCAGGGGCTGGGGAAGGTATGGAGGAGGGGCTTGGAGGAGAGGAGCGAGGGGATGCTGAGGTTGGGGTGTAATATATGAGAAAAAGAATAAAGAAAAATGAAAAAGAAAGATAAATAAATAACGTTTTTAAAAATAATGAAGTGACTAGGCCAGCTACACCTACCCCATACTTTAAATAATTGAAGAAATTCTAGCAGCAGCTAAACACCAACTAAAGCAATATCCCACTTAACAACTTGAAACAACTCACAGAAAACTGCAAAAAAAAAAAAACCCTAAAATGGCTTTGACACAGCCATCTGCAACAGCATAAAAGCAACTGCTACCACCAGAGCTCGGCTACTGTTGCTACGTGGGAATGCAGATGCTGGCATTGTGCTGGGAAGTTAATGGTAGCCATTATTCTATTCCCACAAGAGCTTTGATCTGTTCTGAGCACAAATGACATCAACACCATGAAAGCAGACACCTAGTCAGATAATTTTATTTAAGTAATGGATTTTCGGTTGGCATTTTTGTTTTAACTTTGAAATATGGCTTTGGTTACTGGACAAGATCCTCTGGCACAAGAGTCCACCCTTTAAGCATCCTTAGAGACATATCGACTCATCCAGGCCATTAGGGCAAGATCTGATGAGTTATGGCTTCAGGTATGGAACGACTTTACTCACAGAATCCCGAAAGCATGTTTGGCTCCACAGCTCCAACCTTACAGTTTAAGGTCTTCAAAAGTCTTTTTAAGAAACAGCTATTTAATACCACCTGGCATTTCAAATCGACCCACATTCATTTGAGCTGGAGGTAGACAAGCTTCATGTAAAGAAAAGGTAACAGCTATTTCTCAGTGGTCCTGATCTACCTCAGTTCAATGACCTTTTACCCTCTGATCAGCTCTAAACACGTGTTGTGAATGTCAGCCTCTCAGACACTAATAAATTCACAGCCTCAGCTCAGTGGTTACAACAAAGTTAATTATGATATATGAGAGGCATGATCCTTAAGAATGCCCCAGGCAGGAAGCTTTTAAAATTCTCAAATTCATTTAGGTATGTAAATGGAGCCAGTTCTGCGTTTCTGTAAAAGCACAAACTATTGATCATTTTCCTCGGCACTGCCTTCATTCTAACAGTCTCCGACTGATGCTAAATGTATAATTAAATCACTGCCCCATTGTTTTGTCTCAGATAAGGATAATGGCTCACATGTAATAGAAGGTTTGTTATGGTTTGCTCAGTGTATTAAGCTATTTATGAATATTATTTGATTTAGTATTCAAACATGGCCATTTTATGTGAGCCTCAGAAAGGCTCAGGAATGTGTCTGAGATGCTGCAGCTCTCAAGTGGAGGCACCAGGACTCTGAGGTTTTAAGGTAGGTTTGATGCACCAGAGGCCCTTGGGCTGGAGGGTGTTTGATGCCCCAAGCATAGGAGAATGCCAAGGAGGGAAGCTGAGAGTGGGTGGGTGGGTGGGGGAATACCCCCATAGAGGCAGGAGGGGAGGGAATAGAGAGGTTCCAAAGGGGAGATCTGGAAAGGGGGAAACATTTGAAATGTAAATAAAATATCAAAAAAAAGAAAAGAAATCGCTGAAATTAAATGGATTGCAAATAAAATGATTAATCCAACCTAAAAAAGAAAAAAGAAAGGAAGGAAGTCTTGGTAAAGAGTTGTATAGATTAGCTTGGGCTGTGGGCATTGTTGTGGGGGAGGCTGGAAGTTTGGGCTAAAAGAGCTGTCCTCTGTGGTGGGCAGCACTGGTCCCTTTGACAAGGCATTCTGAACTAAGTATTAGGCAGGTTGAGCACAAGACTGCATTATTCATTCTCAGCTTTGACTGTGAAATTTACTGGCTGCTTCCAGTTTCTGACACCTTAACTTCCCCCAGAACAATCAGCTGAATCAACCCTTTCTTGTAAAAGTTGCTTTTGTCAAGGTATTTTGTCAAGGCCAACTGGAAAGGAAACTAAAGTAGGAACTAATCCCAGGGCTGCCATGTTTCCAGGTCTTAACTCTTGACCCAGCAGCCTATACAGCTGCCTGCCCTGCCCAGGCCCCCATCCAAATCAGATATGTTTTTATTTTATTTACCACCTTGAATTAGCTTTTGTTTTCATTTCTTTTTCAGAGTATGCATTTGCCTTGTTTTATCTGAAGAAACATGACAAAACCCTAGTCCCTCTGAAATACCTAGCGTCTCAGAGCCCTCCATTACAGAACCCCTCGGCAATATGTAACACCACCATTAAAGTCAGTCTGTGCAATATGTAACACCATCATTAAGGTCTGTAAGTCACTTGAAAAAGCAAGTTACCCTTAATATGAACATGAACTTCTCTTTGTTTTGTGAGTGTCTTACACTCCAGACTAGCCTGGAACTACGTAGGTCAAAATGGCCCTGATTTTTGGTTCCCGAAATAATATTATAGAAATAATAAATAAATAAGCTCAATGAAAATGAACAAAATATTCTGCCATAATATCCATTTTGTGTTGGCGTTTGCTTGTTAATACTCCATGTTTGAAATAATGTCTAATGTCAAGTCCCCTAAAAATCCAGCTGGAAGAGGTTAATTGTTACTATGTATTACTATATGTTACTATGCTTTATAATTGGAGGCTTTACTTTCACTTGTGTGCACTTCCCACACGTTCATAGTACTGTTTTAGTAGCAGTTTGTTATTATGCAATCAAAATGTAGAAATACTGTAAATCTCATGAAATGATACATACCTCGTTGTTAAAATGTGCACAGCTCATTTTAACATATGAATAGATATATGAATCTAATAAGATACTTAAATATTAACTTAATCACGCAGCAAGCTTTGGAGTTCCTGAAAATGATTACATAACTATAATCTAAAATGGCATGGTGGCATGAAGTGAACTGTCATGAAAACTGGTCAAGAATACCACAAAATATACAGCATAAGATTTTTTTTTTTTCAGAGGAGGGAAGCAAAGAAACAAGCAGCATGAGTGAGGAGATCCGTCTTCCTGCATTCTTGAAGGTGCTGAAGAAAATGCTAGGGCCATGTCACATAGCCAAGGCACGATTTAAAGAGACCAGGAAAGATCTAGACACTTACAAGACATTGGGGACTTACTGTATATCTGATGGCCTTGTTAATGTGAGCTAGGGAGACTGTCCAACTCTGCCATGGGAGCCTACTTTTCCAAAGAGAACCTTCTTTCCAATCCTTCAACAGAAGGAAGAAATGAGCCTCTAAAAGTCCCTGGATTTGTATCTCTTTGGGGTGTCAGCCAATATTTTTAGCTTGTCCTTGTTTCAATGAGAAACAACTTCATATGTATCAAAAAGGGCACAGACACCAACTTGGAGGGATTCCCAGGGTCATAGCTAAGACAATGTAAATAACAACAAGGAAAAGGGGAAGGAAATGAATCATAGTCCATGGACTAAAACACCCTGGTATTTACAACAACCAAGCACACAAACCTTCCCTGAGGGACACACGTGAGAGATAAAGGAATGGTTGAAACAGAGACTCAGTTTGGCAAAGGGTACAAACTACAGTGTTTTAGACAAGATTCTCTGCTGAAGCCTTAAATTTGTGGGTGAAAGTTTGGTGAGAGACAAGACAATTTCAGAGTCCCAAAGTATCTCCCCATAAGGTGCATTCTAATTACGATCGAGAAGAGAGGAACTTGCCGATACCTCCCCAAGAAGTGGCTGAGATTAACAACAGCAGCGAAATGAAATAAATTTAACCACATGCCTGTCAGTATGATGCATGGATTTTCACTTTTGTGATATTCTTGCCAAAAACACTCTATAACCTAAATTGAACTGTGAACAAAGATCAGAGCACAAACTGAGCGTTGTTCTTTATGAGACCTGATCAATACTCTTCAAACATGTCAAAGCCAATGAAGCCAGAAGAGTGAGATGAAAATGAAGAACTGGCCTAGGTGAAAAAAAAAAGGCGCCAGGATACAAACTGTCAAGAAGCTGGAGGAAGGACTTGCAGGTGTACTTCGTATTTAAAAAAAAAAAAAAGAAAATGTGTAAGTGTATAGCTGTTTTTAAATGAAACCTTTTAAAAGTCTAACAATCATTGTTAGATCCTAGAAAATTTAGAAGACATTTTAGTACCTAAATATCCCTTTTCTCGCTGGAAATTAGGAAATACCAGTTTTCACAATTGTACACTCACCTCCATAATCTTAGTTTGGAAATATCTTCCGTTTCATAGTATTTTAGAAAATGCCAGTTCTGATAATCACGCGTTTATCTCAATAATAAAGTTATTTAATTTTACTCCCAAAGCAATTCTAAATTTGAGCTTACTTTATATACACTTACAAAATGAAGAAAAAAGAGAGGGAACATGAATTCTTGCCACTGATGAGTACAGCGTCCTTCCACCTTCAAGTGTTCCTGACAACGGCCTTCTTAGGGACTCATAGATGCTCACAACATCACTGGCTCTCCTATTTCTTAATGTCTCCCTTCTTAAAGACTTGAGATACAGCTGATATTCCCATCCACTGACTCCGTTAGTCTAGAAAATCCTTTCTTAAGTGTGACCAGTGATTGCTGGCAACTCATCCCAAGAGCCTTTTATTAACCACCATGCTCCTCATATCTATCATCCCGTGACCAGGAGCCAGGCATCTGCTTTTTTTCAGAAATGAGCCAACAACTCTTGGCCATATTTTTCCCCACCTCATTCTTGTGTTATTTTGAGACTAACCCTAGTCCTCATTCTGTGCGTTCATAACCATTTCTTAGTCTTTCCCTAAAGATAACATTACTACAATGCCTCTATCATTTAAATACATGTTCATTTTATAAATAAGAGATATTTTATCCAAATAAATCCATAGATAACAATTTATTGATACTGTCCTTAGTAAATGCATAGTACCTAGCCAGTCCAAACCCATGTTAAAGCACGCTAGTCGCTCCCAAGGGTTCCACTGGACAGCACTGCAGATCACACAGCTACCCTTGTTCTAAACATGACAGTTGCAAAGGGAATCCCTTCTTGTAAAATAAAGTCTTTGGACCTTAGGTTCCACATCTTAGTGAGTAGATGACTCCCAGGTATCCTTTCAACTTTACAGGTCTGCTGTTACAGCACCTTGAATAAGTCGTCAGTTTGGAAACTTATTTTTTTTACAGTAAATCACACATAACTTTGAACTAGGATAATTTTTTGCCTGTATTATGGTGATCAACTGAAGCTTTCTTCAAATCAAAATTCTCCTAGTACTTGCACATCTCTCTCTCTCTAGCTGACTATGGCCCTGTAGCAGGCACGGATGTGCCCTGGTCACTTCTCATCGTTTCCCGCCTGTAATATCTTTGAGACGCTAAATAAAATTGCATTAGAATAAAATACGTGACCCGAGGACCTTACAGTCTTTTTTTTGTTTTTTTGTTTGTTTGTTTTGTTGTTGTTTGGGGTTTTTTGTGTGTGTGACAGGGTTTCTCTGTGCAGCCCTGGCTGCCCTGGAACTCACTCTGTAGACCAGGCTGGCCTTGAACTCAGAAATCCGCCTGCCTTTGCCTCTTGAGTGCTGGGAATAAAGGCGTGTGCCCCCACCGCCCAGCTGACCTTATAGTCTTAAAAGACTCATTTATGGGATGAATTTCCCAGATTATACAGATCCAATCTGAGGTAAATTCCAACAAACCAATATAACAGGCAGCTTACTTGCTAATATAGAGAAAGAAATAGCAGTACACCGTATCCTGTTTCAATATTTACAAATGCTTTACAAGTTCTCAGAGAAGCTTTCATTAAAAAAAAAAAAAAGTATTAGTAACCATCTAACTTTGATTTTCTTGAGGAGAGAGAAAGAGATGGAGACACAAATAAATAAGGAGATAGAAGTCGCTTCTGGCCAGAATGTTGCAAATTCAGAACCTATAGATCCCGTAAATCCGTGGCCACGTAGACTGACCTGGAGGCTAAGAGCTTGGGTTCTTTCTAAGTTCTTGTTTCCAGACACTGACATAAGGAGGCCAGCCTCCGTGCCTTGCGGCTTTGGTAGAGCCATGTGTGGCAGGCGGGGTGTGCAGAAGTGAGACAGAGCTGGGTGGGGCTCTGCTCGGCTCAAGGTCTTTACAATTGTACTTCAAGAGCGGCAGCTCTTCCTTCTGTTATGAGGAAAGGGCATGAATAACAGTGTTAAAATGAGCTACCATCAGTGCATTCGAGACTGGCTAAAGCCATAGGTTAGTTACTTAAATCAAGCAGGAGGCATCTAGCATTTTTGTTAATGAAGAAGTTTATTAGGGTATCCCACTGGTTTTTGCAAAGCTATGCTGACCTGGCTATCAGAAAGCAAGGTTCTTTGCCCCCTAGCACATGGTTTAAGAGGATGCTGGCCAGTTAATGCATTAAGCACACACTACTTTTCTTTTTTCTTTCTTTCTTTTTTTTTTTTAGAATTCTGCTTCTGGGAATATGAGATAGACATACTTTTCCCCATTCCTCCAAAAAGAATTATGAAAAATCCAGAAGTTATTTATGGAATGAACACAAGAAACTTCTAAAAGGTCAAGAGATGAAGCATACTTCTTCAGAGAAATTTTTTTTTCTGGTTTTTCAAGACAGGATTTCTCTGTGTAGCCCTGGCTGTCCTGGAACTCACTCTGTAGACCAGGCTGGCCTCAAACTCAGAAATCCACCTGCTTCTGCCTCCCGAATGCTGGGATTGAAGGCGTGCACCACCACTTTTGAAACCACATTCCATTACAAGAGTCACCTCAAAGAATCTGCCCCTGCATAATAACTTAATGTGTCTTCATTATGCCCAGATAAGAGACTTGGGAAATGACTCTTCCTCAGATAACTCAGTAGAAGGGCTTTCACCTTCACAATCCCGCTTTTTATCTCTCCTACAGTCTTGAACAGAATCAAAACCACCTTCAAAAGCACCTAAGCAGTCTCAGAACAGCGGACGCCCTTTGTTTTGTCGCAAAAATTTAGATGTTAGCAGTATATGGAAGATGTGTTGAAGATCTGTTATACACTGGCGTTCCTACATGCCAGGGAAGGTTAATGTTCTCTCCCTCCCTCTGTGTGTGTGTGTGTGTGTGTGTGTTTTATAAACCATTATGCGTAAATGGTTTATTTCCATAAATTAACAGAAATAAAACTTGTAGAAATCATAGTTAAAGTATTGTAGGCTTTCTGCTCCCTGGCCCTTAATCTCCATCTTTTTAGAAAGATTAATGTGGACACACAGCAGACCTTGGTTGTGGCACAGCAGGATTTCCTATCCTTCTCTGGAATTAGAGGTAATAATGAGGTTCCCAGGCCGGTGTGGAGGTGGCATGGCAGGGGATGCCGCTTAGCTGTGTGAGTTGTTGGAGAGGTGGGAGAGAATGAACAAAGGAGAGAAAGCGTATAGAGCGGAAGCAGAATAACGTTTCCACAAACAGGGGCTAACAATGAGGCAATTTTCAAGCTTTGGTCCTTATGCAAGGATATGGTAGGAAGGCTATTAAACCACGATGTCCTCCTTCTAAAGAACAGTGGGCAGTGTGGCTTCTGATGGTAAAGAAGAAAATCAAAGGCCCCAAGCATCCCCCGCCTGTGCAGTCCTTTTGGTATACCTAATGTGTGCCTTAGTGAGTTGTGGACACTATAATAAGCCCTGTCTATTTCTGCTGATGCCTATTCCTCCATGGACCTCACACTGCTCATCCCTGTGATTAAAAATAGCCGACTTCTTCTGCCCATATCCGCCCTTACAGAGCTGTTTCTTATAAGCCAGTGGTCAAACCGTAGGACTTGGTCAACTTAAAATCTGGACTAGAGATTATCAAAGCACTTTGTGCAAATCTATCCCACTTTGAGGCATCTCTGGTGAGCTATAGCACACACAACACCACAACAGTAAATACACAAGTCAGTGGTGTCCATGATTTGAATAGTAAGTGACTTCTTTGATGTGACATGCTGTTGTGCAGTAGGCCCTGGGGGACACACACCTTCTGCTAACTGCCCCTTTTTATGGGTAAAAGCCATAGAGGGAAAAGAGCTGAAGCTCTTCAGGAGGCTGGAGATCTGGGGGAAGGGGAAAACTGGGTCTTGGTTGCCATTACAGGCATCAGGTATAGGGAGACTGTCTTATCAATTCCCCCCACCATCACAGATGCTACAATAGCATAGAAGCTAGGAATTGACCCTCAAAACACAGCTAGATCAGAAATACATCAAAATCTCAATTCTTGACATCTCTAAGGTATCTAGGGAAGCTTTGAAAGCAATTAAACATGGAAGTCAGCAAAAACCATGGTTCCAGGTAAGATGACTAATCTGCTAAAGTCAGTTAGATATTTGGCTAACTTAAGAATGCTTCCTCTGAACCAGACCTGGTAGTGTACACCTTTAACTCCACCGCTCAGAAGGCAGAAGCAGGCAGTTCTCCATGAGTCCAAGGTCAGCCTAGTCTACATAGAGTTCCAGGCCAGTCAAGGCTACATAGCAAGACAATGTCTTAACAAAACAAAACAAAATAACAACAACAAAAAAATGCCCTCAACTGATTATCAGGGATGTTCTCCTTCTTCTTGTATGAGGGGTCTCCCAAAATATAGCCATCATCACCTGAGCTCCTGGGTAAACCATTAAAATGGACTCAACCCTGCTTCCCCACCCCCTAGCTTCTTGACTGATGGTCTTTACCTACATGATAAGGAAATCGAAGCAAGTATATTAATAGTAGTGTTACCAGCCACCCTTTCCATCCGCTGGCACGTGGAATGGAGTTTCATTCATGGTGCATTAATCCAGCTCCAGCTGCTGCGTTTTAGCTACCGTCACTGTCTCCGCCCACTCCCATGTCCCCTTTGTGTCTAGCTGAGTGTGGTATGGTGATGGTGTGCTGGAGATATTATTAGGATCTTAGCATCCCCCAAGTTAAAACACAGCCACACTCCCAGCCAAGGAACTCAAATGCCAGCCCAGAGAGACCTTCCTATCCAGGTATGGTGGTAGGCAGTTGGGAGGCCGAGGCAAAGGGACCGTGGCGCAGCCAGGCTGGACTACAAAGCGAGACTCTGTCTCTAAGGCTTCTTTCTTTGCCATTGACTGTGGGACTTGAGAGTTGGAAAAGAACTTAAAGGACGTAGCCCTCAGTCTGTTGTTCTTTGCGCTTCTCAGCTGACTCTTGTCATGATCCTCCCCTCAGTTTTTATAAAAGGGCTAGAGCAAGAGTTTCACAAGTGTTCATTTCATAGGCTTCTTCTCCCCTCTGCACCTGTATCTCCACCAGTTCCTTGGCACACCAGCAAGCTGCTTTCAACACAATATTTACAAAATCCAGGGATTTCTGATCAAATATTATTATTACCATATTTCAACTTAAGCCCAAGCACTCTATAAATTTATCATTATCACATTATAAACCTAATGTAATAGCTGGAAAGAAAGTTGTACTTTCTGTCTTTTAAAGCTTTTAACTGGGTGTTTATAATTAATACAGACTACTGGATAGCTTTAAATATTCACTATATTATGTTAAAATTATGCTTTAGGTATGCTGCATTTATGTAGTTCAGCTAATATCTTTAGTGGTTGTCTGGTGGGTTTTGAGGGAAAAGTAAAAGGCTATGGTCCTGAGAGCAGATGAGAAGGTGCCTGTATTTCCACAGATTGATCCAGATGGGGATAGGCATGTTCATCATCCGCAGCCCGAGGAGATGGTTTGGTTTTTAGTAGGCAACTAGCAGCAGCTCCAATGGTTCCATTGATCTTCTGCTCACACCACCCTTAGACTATTCTTTACTTCTTAATAACAGTCCTTTTCTCCTTTCTCAGGAAGAATTGATTTTTCAGTTTAGCCCTTATGATTCACAGAAGAAAGAATATGAAGATTGTTCCCTTTAGAAGAGGAAAGATCATGAGGCGTATGTGGAATTAAAATGGATCCTCACTTTTAATATGATATCCTTTCTGAAAAAAATCAATTTGGCTTAGAAGGTAAAGCACACACTCTTGACTGTTATTGCGAATGCATCTCACAATTCTAAATCGTGGAGAAATATATCTAAGTTAACTTTATTCAAATTGAAAACACAAATAATAAGACAGGTATTTTGAAGAGAGAGAAAGAAACATGGAACCCTTGGGGGACTTTTGCTGCTAAATATACTCATGGTGGCTTTGCAGCTTTTTCTAGTGCAGGAAGGACAACAATGGACACAGCATAATCAAGCAACGAGGGTGGTGACAGTAATGGTGATGGTGACGGTGGCAGCAGCTCCTGTCCAGGTGCTCCCTCACCATGTGCCAGGACATGTATGAGGTCTTCATGTGACTTCCTTTATTCCTGAGGAAACTGAGATAAATACAGTGATTCTCCACTTGTGATGGGGATGCACCCTAATAACCCCGCGAAGACACCGTAAGTTGAAAAGCCACTAAATACACCTACCCTCCTGAGCATCTAGACTTGACAACACAGGACATTGCAGAACATTTGCTTATCTTTGCAACTGCCTGGGAACAGCAATTTGCTGCCACTGCCTGGGACAACCAGAGCACATCATAACACATATTGGTAGCTCAGAGACAGCTCAAACTTCAAAGCTAGATGGCTAAACTTCATAAGACTGAAAAACTGTGATTTAAACCAAAGATAACTGAGTTGTTGTGGCTAAGGTCCACTGAAAATAGAAATCAAAAGGTCTAAGGAACAGCCAAGACGCTGAGACTCAAGTCAGCTAGGAAGCGATGCAGAGTACATTGAATATCCAGAAGTCAAACACCACAAGCAAAACTCAAAAGGGAAATACAACTACGTGGGAAGAAGAGAGAAGGAGGGAGGGCCAGGGCTCAGCAAGGAGTAAATACCCCTAGACACATGAAATGCACAAGTAAGTGCTCATGTGTTCTCCAACATTGCCTTAGAGAACCTTTAAACTACAGAACAGTTAGGGAATCCTGCAGTGTACCCTGAATTCCCCAGGCCTCTCATTCCTTACTTGACAGTTATTTACACGCCTTCATCATGTATTCCTTTTCTTTCTTTTCAGTGAGTATTAACTTCAATTTTCTTCTCTTCTGTGGTTTCCACTACATTCATGTTGAGGCAAAATTCAGGTCAAGCAGTGTACCATTAATAGTCCTTAACTCACGAATAAGATTCATACAAAGTAGCACAACCCCAAAGAAATGGGCATACAGAAATGAGGACTGACGAGACTTAAGCAACTAAAATTTAAGATGCTGTCTCCTCTCTGTTCTCTGAAGCAGCATCTTAATCATGACTAACTCAAGACCAAGGTGTTCTGTGACAAGACTTCCTGAGGTGATGCGACACACACACACACACACACACACACACACACACACTCTACTCAGCGCAGATAGAGATCCCACAAAGACCAAAGTACGGATATCAGCAAAGTCCAGCTTGGTGAACCAGTGAATTTTGGGGGTGGGGGAGTTGCTTACAGGAATGTGAGTAGGAGTTACTAAGGGGAGCAAAAATGACTCAAAGACATAAGTAGCAGATGTGCAACTCGGTCTTTATGTGGGTCCCCTGACAATTGGTGCAGGGGCTGTTTCTTACTCTGTTGTGTGCCTTTGGATCCCCTTCCCCTAACTGGGCTGTGTTGTCTGGTCTCAGTGGGAGAAGACACACATGGCCTTACAGTGACTTGATGTGCCAGGGTGAGGTGGTACTCAAGGGGGAAGAAGAGAAGAAGAAGAGTGGGTGGGGGAGGGGAGGCGTGGGGGGAAATGGGAGGAGAAAAGGGAGGAGGCTCCAATCAGGATGTAAAGTGAATGAATGAATGAATGAATGAATGAACGGGCCAGTTAGGCTTGACTTAGCCCAAAACTCTCCCAAACTCATGGTTTGCCACGGCTTTGAAGGACCGCCAGCATCTCAAGTGATGACCTGGATAGCCAGTGAAGCAAGATGGAGGTCAGAGACCTCAGAATCTTCTACCACGTGTCTAGAGGTCTCCACCCTGACCAGTGAGCAACTGTGAAGACAGCAACTTTACAGCCGCTGGTGGTCAGATGATGATGAAATAAAACCAAACTCTTAGGAGTGAAAAAAAAAACCACTCAGCCTTTTTTGAACATAATTATTCTTTTATCTGGTCTTCTATCCATCTTTGTGTGTGCGTATGTATTTGTGTGTTGTGCTGTGTGTGTATATGCACACGTGTGGTAGCCCAATAGCAACATCAGGCATCTTCCTTTTACTTCATCAGCACTTCATTACTGATACAGGGTCTCTGACTGAATCGTGAGCTCATAGATTTGGCTAAGCTGCCTAGCCAATGAGTTGTAACAATCCACTTGTTTCAGTCTCCTTGTGTTAAGATTACACACACACACACACACACACTGCATGATTGGTGGTGGCTACAGATCTGAATTCATACTCTTATGGGCCCTTTACTGATGACTGAACCACTTCCTCAGACCCTCTATTTTTCAAATTCTGCTACCTTTATATCTGGTACTTTATGAATACAAATTGATATATTAATTCTTCTACTCAGAAACTATTCATCTTATTTGTTGTTGTTGTTGTTGTTGTTACTGATGATGATAATGATATTGATGTTGATGATAACGATACTGATGATGCTTTTTTTGAGAAGTTTTTGAGAAGTTACCAACTTCTAATTGTTTATCCCTTTTGGTTAGAAACAAATTTGTTCAGGAATGGAAGTAGAACTGCAAATTTAAGGTTTCTAATTTAAAGGATCTTTGTAATTCAGCTCAAAATTAGTAAACTGGTCATTAAGCACTGGCAGTTAAAATCCGGGCTTTATTTATTTATTTTTTAAGCTCACAAATAAGCAATAAAGCCGCTTACAGAGGAACTGCTGAGGAGGAGGCAAGCTCCATGCTCAATGAAAACTGAAATCTGACTTACATGTCCCTTAAAGAGGTCACCCAGACTAACTGTGATATTTGGGGCTTCAAGTCTGCGGCTGCATTCAGTTTGGGGCTGACTTTCACTAACATTTGGTTCCTACTGCTGCTATAACTAATTACCACAGAGCTAGTGACTCAAAACAGTACAAATTCCTGTGGTACACTCAGGAATTCTGAAGGTTCATTAGGCAAAAATCAAGTCGTGAGCAAGGCTGTGCCTCTAGAGTCTCTAGAGTCTCTCCCTCCCTCTCCCCTTGCCTCCCTTCCCTACTTCTCGCCTCCCCTCTCCCTCTCCCTTCATCCCCCTCCTCCTCTTCCTCTCCCCCCCACTCTCTCCTCCCTCCCCTCTTCCCCTGCTATCCCTCTGTCTTCCCTCCCCGCCTCTTTCTTTCTCTTCCTTCTTCTCCCAGCTTCTGCAGGCTGTCTGCATCAAACATGAAATTACAGAAACCTCTGATTCTCCTGCCTCCTCTTTGGCTTGCAGGCACCCCTATAATTATGTTGAGTCCACCTGGATAATCCAGCATGCTCTCCCATTTTAAGAACCTTTTTGACTCTTAATGACATTCTGCTGTACTCAGATCAGAGCCCTGCTCAGCCATCATCAGAGAAGCTTCCTCCTGCAGCAGATGGGAGCAAATACAGAGACCCACAGCCAGACATTTCAGAGTATGACAGACTTGGAATACTCAGCCTTCACAGAATGTCTCTTCCTCCACTCTGGACTCAGGGAACCCTGTAGAAGAGGAAGGAGGGAAGAGTGCCCTGTGCATATACAGTATGACTTCCAGTTTGGTGTTTTTATGGGATGTCTGAGTGAGCAAATGAGTGGGTCTCTGATTCTTGTGCTTTCTTGAGCCCTTTTCCTTCTGTTTTGTTGTTGTTTGTTTGTTTGTTTGTTTTGGACCAATTCTGGTGTGTTAATCTTTTCTTTTGTCTTTATATTATATTTTATTTTATTATTAAGAAGAGCCTTAGTGGGTCAAACTTCCTTTTGCACAGTCCTCCTTGTCAAGTAAAGCATCATATCTATAGGTTTCAGGGATAAGATAGGAACATCTTTCATGAAGAGGAAACTTATTCTGCTGGAGAACACCTACTGGCTTGTGGCTGGGAGATGAGCCAGAGATGAGCCTCATTTGGGTAATCTGTGCTCCAAGACTCTGCCAAGGCAAAGGTTGCCTTGCTCGTCCTGGAGAGAAAGGGAGGGAAGGCAGTCAGGAAAGAGGTTATGGGGGAGTGAGATTAAATCTCTATCAGAGGAAAGCCAGCTTCAGAGAAAAAGAACACTGCTGTTCAAATGTTGCTGGTCCCCAAGGAATGAACAAGCAAAATGCTACTAGACCCTTGCTCTGTACATGGGGTCAGAAAGATGACGTTGATCCATAAATGGCTACTATTTTGAAGTGGAAAAGTACATAAATTCCTTAAATTTTAGAAACTTTTGTATCTGTTTGGTGGGTTAACTTTGCCTGTTAAGTGTTGACATTTCAAATGTGAGATTCTGTATGTTTATTTTCACTTTTTTGCCTTCCTAACAATTCCTTTCTTAATATGTGCTTCACATGTGTTAGTTTACGGAATCTTAGAAATTAAAATAAAACTCATACTGTGGTTTCTCAGCTGCCTCCCTCCAGGAAGCCCTGAGCTACAGGACAGTATGGTACTCCTAAAAGGAACAATTTAGTGGAAGATCTAAAGATAGTCAAGAAGAGAAAGTCAACTTTGAATATCTGCCAGCCCCAGTGATCCCCAAACCAACTCACTACACTGCCTGTCCATTAAGAACCTTCATGGTGCTGCTCTGCTCATGCTTCAATCTGCAGCCCTGGAAGGAGAGCCCAGGCACACCTTTCTGCAGCTCAGAGGAGGCTCAACTTCAGGTTGAGATTGAAGTTTTTATTATGACAATAAAACGAGACATTTACTTGGGAGCATACTATGTAGTTTTAAATGAGTAGAGAGACAACTTACCATTGTCTAACAATAAGCAACATTTCACAGGGTCTGTCCAAGATTTCATACAAGAACAGGGAAGGAACAAACTTCCATAGAGCCATTTTAAAAGAACAGTTGAATATCACAACAGAAATTACTTTATGGTTTCATACCTCTGGTTATGATTACACTATGTAACTCTCAAAGATGAGGCAAAGCTTCTTAGAAAAGACACCAGCAAGATTTGGGGCAAGCTTTCCCAACCTTAGGGCTATTGGTACATTGGACTAGCTAGGTCTTCACTGTGCAAAACCATCTTTTCCTGTTCTGTGATTACAGAACAGTCAATAGGACCTGTACTGGCTAGTTTTGTGTGCTAACTTGACACAAGCTGGAGTTATCACAGAGAAAGGAGTTTCAGTTGAGAAAATGCCTCCATGAGATCCAGCTGTAAGGCATTTTCTCAATTAGTGATCAAGGGGGAAGGGCCCCTTGTGTGTGGTACCATCTGTGGGCTGGTAGTCTTGGGTTCTATAAGAAAGCAGGCTGAGCAAGCCAGGGGAAGCAAGCAAGCCAGTAAGTTACATCCTTCCATGGCCTCTGCATCAGCTCCTGCTTCCTGCCCTGCTTGAGTTTCAGTGATTCCAACCCTCACCCATATCCGACCATAAGCGTTTCACTGTCTTCCTGCGTCTATCTTATGCCCCGCACTCATCCTCCATTATTTTAGAGTTTATCTTTTTCCTAGTCTTCCAAGATCCATCATTAAAAGTAAAATAACCCACAATTGTTGCACCATACTTAGGCCCTACACTCGGTCCATTCTGAGTCATTTCTGTGCCCAGACTCTCTACCCCCTTTCTCTTAGCCCCACCCTTTCATTTACTAGCCGAGCCCCCATTCAACTTGCAGTGGAAACTCCAGACACTCCTGTCCTTGAAAGCTCCTCTGTGGGTCGCTCAGCAGTATTTGCATTCTCCTTCCACACCGCTGACACAGAACTGACACTGCAGAACACATCCTCATGCTAGCACTTACCTCCGGGTTTCTGGAATCATTTTCTTACTGGTTTCGTATCCATAAGCCCATGAGCCCATAGAAGGTAAAGATGAGGTCTCGTTGCTTTCCTGAAAAGCTTAGGACTCGTGCATAGGACCAGGGCCCTCAGCTCCTGCCTCTCCGCCTGCCTTATCCACACTGTGCTTTGCTTTCAGCCCCTGGTCACGCAGATGTCTATCGAATTCTAACTGATCATGGTATCTTCCACTTCCACCTCCGTGTGAGGGCCTCTCTGATGTTCGTAATGTTTTTCCATTTTCCTCCTGGAACTCTGTCCCTTCAAATTCTTCTCATTTTCTCTTTCAAATAAAGGATACTTTTCTCTTTTTTTATATTTATTTAAGTTTTTCAGAATTTCAAGTATGAGTGCCATTTTCATATCATTTGCACTCCTCCCTCTCTCCACTCTAAATCCTCCAGTGGCCCCACCCCTGCTCAAGTTCATGACCTCTTCTTTAATATATGCATCTATATATATATGTATGTATGTATGTATGTATGTCTACATATATATGTATGTGTGTATATATGTCTGCATATACATATATGTATATATACACACATATGTGTACATACACATACATACATGTACATACATATACACACATGCATAGAAAAATACAACCTCCTGAGTCCAATACAGTTACACAAATGTGTGTTTAGGACAGACCACTTTGGATTGGATAACCAATAAGGGCTCTTATTCCTAGAGAAGATGGAGTTCCCCTCTTCTCATTAACCATTAATTGCCTGGAGTCTTCATCTAGGGGCAGGACCTTGTGAGATTTTCTCCATCCATCTTGGCACGTCACTTGGTATTGTCACTGTGCAGGTCTTATCTAGGGAACTGTACTGTTGAGATTTGGTGAGTGCAGCTTTCCTGTCATTTGTATCTTGCAGCAGACTTCCTGGTCCCCTGGTTCTAATCTTCCACCCCTCTTCCACAGTGTTCCCTGGGTCTTCACTGTTGGGATTGGACTGGGGTTGGACACTCCATGATTGATTGTTCTCTGCATTTTGACCAGTTGTACTTTTCCATAATGGCGTTCTACTTGCTGCAAAAAGAAGCTTCACTGTTGAGAAACGGGAGCTACACTCCTCTGTGGGTCTAAGGGTAAGTATTTAGAATGCAGTTAGACAGTATGCTGGTTTAGGAAAGTGGCAGTACTAGACTCTCCTCCAGGATTCATGACCTCACCGGCCATGGAGAGTTGGAGAGATTTACAGTATCAAGAATGAATCCTCTCCTATTGAGCTGACCTTAAGTCCAATTAGATGGCTGTTGGTTAGTCCCAAGATAAAGGCGACACTGGGAGGCAAGACAAGGGCAATGGCCTATAAGTCTGGGGAGTCTTTTGGGTTCCCCTGACCAACAACTGAACAGTGTTAGTACTAGGGTTTTCATTAGTCTATTTCATTTAAATAGTTTGTGACTCTTGGAGGGGGTAGTGCCACCTCAAGAGATATAATCTCATTTAAACTGTGTATATACACCTACACCAATGTATATTATATATACTTTAGGTAAACATAAAATACATTTTCCTCAAACATCCTCTGGCTCGCAGACAGAGAGGCTCGCCCTCTGTCTTATGCTTTCAGGGCATCGTGCACTTCGTTTTGTGCCATTTCGTTGTTGCTGAAGACCTTGTATCACTTCACTTTATTGCTCACTTCCTTTTCTTTCTTTTTTATTTATGTATGTGAGGACACTGTAGCTGTCTTCAGACACATCAGAAGAGGACATCGGATCCCATTACAGATGATTGCGAGCCACCATGTGGTTGCTGGGAATTGAACTCAGGTTAAGAGCAGAGCAGTCAGTGCTCTTAACAACTGAGCTATCTCTGCAGCCCCTTGCTTAATTTTCTATACATCTAATTCTGAACTTTCCATTTACTTGTATAATTTTTTACGAAAGGAATATGAACTAAAGTGGGCCATGTTCTGGGAACCCTGTCCGACCTGTTAGAATACAAAACAATCCTGGAAGCTCCTGCAGTCCTGTAATTGGAAGTAAGGGCCTCTGATCACCAGCTCATTATGGTCCAGAGTCCCTGCAGAAGCTCTTAATGTCCAATTCATGGGCTATCTCAAACCAAAGGCTCAGGTGCTTCATTCTAAGCTTTTGACCCATCAGGCAGTGTCATTATTCACAGGATTCTCCTTCAAATAACACCCCATGGCAACCTTCCTCGGATACTTCCAGGCTTCCCAGTATCCTTTAGGATTGCAGTTTACCTCCAACCTTCAAACACCAATCTCACTCCAAGCATCCACAGAGTCTGGCTCTAGAGTGAAACGCAGACTTAGATGCCCATGTCCAAACCAACCAATACAGGAGGAGGCGATGGGTGTGATCAAACTACATTATGATGTATGACATGTTCAAATGAATCATTCACACACACACACACACACACACACACGTATATAAGAGGTTGAGGAAGACACCCTTACCTCAACCTCTGGCCTCCAAACACAACCTGCACAGACAGTTGCTCCCACATGCTGCATGCGTATACCACAAACACATAAGTATAAATACTACATAGATAAAATATGTCCTACTAGGCAGGAGGTGGTGGTGCACACCTTTAATCTCAGCACTCAGGAGGGAGAGGCAGGTGGATCTCTATAAGTTCAAGGTCAGCCCAGTCTATAAAGTGAGTTCCAGAACAACCAGAGCTATAAAGATCCTGCCTCAAAATCTAAAAAGTCCTATTTATCTATGCCAACAAATATGCCTCTGTAATTCACTAGGAAACCACATGTAAACTTAGAATTCCTTAACTTCTCAGAGTCTTATGCTGGAATACAGTGGCCCAGTCCCTAACTCAATGCCTCATACACATATTCCCCTTGAGAGGCCTCACAGGCAGAACAAGGCTCCAACCTGCAAAATCAAAACATGACCAAGCTCAGCAGATAGCTTTACACACACACACACACACACACACACACACACACACACACACACACAATTTTGCCTGCATAGATGCCTGTGCATCACATGTATACCTGGGATCTGGTGCTTACAGAAAGCAGAAGAGTTAGTTTTAAGGCACTGTGTCAGGGCTCCTCTGGAGGAGCAGGCAATGCGCTTAACTACTGAGCTATCTCTTCAGTTCCAATAGATAGCTCTCTTTCCCTCACATTGGTTTGATGAGTTCTTCTGGATAGGCTGGATGGTCGGGCTATCAGGTGACACTTCTCTGGGTACCAGGAGCCCAAAATGTAGTCTAGAGAGGGTTCAGCTTCCAGGTGGAAAAATTCCTCCTGGCCGACATCTTCACACTGTCGCCAAAGGGCCTCAATGAGGCCCTATCCTCCTGGTCGA